>PVLD010003455.1:111583-142456 GCA_004027595.1 Dinomys branickii | reverse complement strand
CTGTCTTATTCTAGTCATGTTATTTATTTGAAGTTTTCCTTCTTTTGCTGACTGTTTAGTTATTTGTTCTGTTTAGGGAGTTATTTCTATAGCTGTTCTTGGGATTGTGGTCTCTTTTTTCTCTGTCTAGAATATCTTTTAGTGCTTTTTCCAATGCTGGTTTGGCACTCATGAATTTCTTCAGTTGTTCTTTGTCGTGGAAATATTTTATTTCTCCATTGAATTTGAGGGATAATTTTGCAGGTGTATTTATTTAGTGGAGTAAATGCAACATGATAAAATCTTCAAATAGTTTATTTGAGCAAAAGACATACAATAGAATATATTCTGGGGAATTCTATATATGTGTGTGTGTGTGTGTGTGTGTGTGTGTGTGTGTATATATATATATGAAGTTGCAAAATATGCAAACTTAATTTTGATGACATAAAACAAGACATTTAGGACTCTTATGGTTGATACATAGTGTCAATTTGAGGAGTCTAGAGGTTTGGCTAAGTGACTCAGCAGTTCTACACCCTGGATTGAAAAGGACATGCTCTTACAGCTCTGAGATGTTGTTCATTGTGTCAACTTGAGAAGTTAGAAGGTTAACTAAGTGACTAAGCAGGGGGCCAGGGTCCTTTGTATTCATCATGAGCCTGTGCAAGAGGAGGGCATGGAGATTGTGTGAGTACTACATGCCCCCTGGGTGGGGGAGCCTGCTTACAATATAAGGGATGAAAAGAGACCCCCCCCCATTGCTCTTGCTGTCTCGTGCCACCTTGAAGCGTTGCCCCTGTGCCATTCCACCCTGCCTTGGAGCCAACTGATTATAGACAGAAACCTCCATGAACTGTAAACTAATAAACGTTTCCTTCCTTAATTCTGGGCCTTGGGTATTTTGCCTCAGCGACAAGAGAAAAGGAACAAAGACAAGTAACTCTGTGGGTGACTGAGAGGCTCATGTAAGGGATGTCTAGGGTGCTGGCGGGGTTCGATTTCCTAATTGGCAAGGTGAGTATATTCATGTGCTCACTCCACGAAATTTCACAGCATAGTACCTTTATGATTTGGACACTTTTCCATATGAATTTTATTTTTTGAAGTTTAAGCATGATTTTCAAGACAATACATTATTTGACCATGTGGATAGTCACTATTTAACCTGCTCCCTCTTGTCCATGTTTATTAGATCTTTGCTACTGTGAAAAAAATATTTTATATTTTCCACGTTTATTGTATTTTACTTCTTTTTAAGTAAAAACTTTGACTACAAGATAAATTTCTGGAAGTGGATTGCTGGGTTGAAGGATAGAAACTTTGTGGGGTGGGGAGAGGTGTTGCTGCGGATGGAACCCAGGGCTTTGCACGTGGACTTAGATGTTCTTTCGCTGAACTACACCCCCAGCAGATATAACCTCTTTAAAGACACTAAAAACACATCAGCAAATTGCCCTCCAGAAGATCATCTCGCTGTTACAATAGTAAAGGTCAATCATATTCCAGAAAGATTTAGGTGTTTGCAGCCCTTATCCTACCTGACATTTACAGTATTTGACACTGTTAACCACCTCTTCTTTCAGAGAATTTCATTCTGCTTTGGTTTTCTTGGCACCTGTCTGCCCTGCCCATCCTCCTCTCATTCTTCCCTGTGCCCAACTACGCACATTCTCCAACATTCCACAGCTGGTCCCTTTTCTCTCTATCCTTTCAAAACTTTATCTTCTGCAGTTTCAATTTCCTCCTGTGCTTATGATTTTCCATTCTCCCATCCCAGGTTTCGGCTTCAGATCTTGCTCTACATTGCCAACAACTGGCTGTCTACTTTCATGTCCTGTCATTATCTCAAATATAATTAAACATGGGAACAATGCTTAATGAGCTAATAAATATTGAAAAGGAAGAAAGAATGAGTGATAGTGTTAGGAGTTCTGAGAGCACAGGAATTATGGAGCACAGCCTCCACCTACCATTTCCCGCCATGCTCATGCCCCTTCCCCCTCTTTCCTATCTTCTCACTGCCTTCTGCTATTTTTGCTTACATTATTATTTTTATCTTTTATTTCATATTTCTTCTACACTATACGAAATATCTGAATTTTTCCAGTTACCTTTTGAATAAACTTTTATGACCTTATTTTTCTAATTAGAGGCACTAAAATTAGAAATCAGTAAGCAAAATACCTTATTTTCTGCTGTTTGAAATGTAACCTATCCTCAATAAGAACAATGTTTGCTTGATTATTTTATATTGCTGAAAGTGTCACACTAATACTGTTGATTATTATATTTTACTACATTATAAGCTTGTAGTATATTAATTTTCTGATTCTAGAATATTGCTTATATTATGTTTTCAGGGCTAGGGATATAGCTCAGTGGTGTAAGCACCTGCCCGACAAGTGCAAGGTCCTGAGTTCAATCCCCAGTACCACAAAAAATAAAACAAAACAAAACAAGTTTATGTTTTCTCAGATTGTAAACTGAGGCACAGGCTGGGTTTCTTGGCCCATGGCTGGTGAGGGGCAGTCTGTCTGATGCCTGAGCCAGAGTTCCTCAGCTCTGCACTGGGACCTCACCAAAGGTCAACTTGAACTACAATCTTTCTAATATGAACCCTCTCAAAGAGACAGACCAGACACTACTCAGGAACAGAAAGATCTCTATAAACCCCATGCCCTGGATAAGCTTCTCCAATTATGATTAAGAGAGATCCTGCTGGATCCTCAGGCTCTACTCTCTCTCCCTGAATGTTCTGCTCTGAGTAGGAGATGGAGTGTGGATCATGTACTTGAAGCCTTTCAAGCAGACAGACGTCAACTGTGCTACCCTACTACGGTCTCTGTTTCAGTCCTCATCATCCTCCCCACTAAGATTCCTTGGAAAAGGAAAAGAGAAACAAGGCCAAATTTCTTCCTATTTATGAACTGGATGACTTATTTATGAGCTTTACAAATTAATGTGTGTACTTGGAGCGACTGACTGAAATCTTGTTTTTAATGTGTAAGCAAGCATTGGAACTGCCCCTGTAACCACTCTAGGTTTATCTGTTGTGTACATCTAGCTAACTAAGATTTTAGAACTGATAGTTAGCTTGATATTTTGGAGCACGAAAAAACGTTTGTTGAAATCCTTCCTCTCCTTTTATTTGCTTCTTTTGTTAAAAAGAAAGGAAACCATCAATTTTGTTTGCCTACATAACATAGGCAGTAGAATACTCACATTAATTTATATATACCAGACTTGTAAAATATAAAATTCTGTTCCCTTTCTCTTACACACACACACACATACACCCTACCACTATATCTTCATTTCCATAGCAGCACTCAAGAAATGTGAGCTGTCAAAGTAAGAGTAACAGGATTCTCAGAAAAGGAAAACTCTGTGCTGAGAGACCAGAGTACTAGGGACTGTTGGTATGTATGACTGCTCCGAGGACAGGGTAGCATTTCATTGCTGTGTTTGTGAAGAAGAGATCTGTGTTTCTCTCACAGAATATTTGACATTTGCAAAGCTCTTGTTGAGCTTTCAAAACCTAGATCTACCCTTGTTTTGTGTAAAGCATTTCCAGTGCTCTACAAGAAGAGTGAATTATACTCTTTTGGTTCCTGGAATATACTTTGAGTTCTAATGAAAGATGTAAGAGGCCCAGAATTCCTAAAGGCCTGCAGATCTTGACTCCCAGGCCTCCAGGATCATTCTGAGACTCCCGGAAGTAAAGTCAGGAGAAGAGTTTGCTTGCAGCTCTGAAACAAAGAAGGATTTTGGAGTTCCACCTGCATGAGCCAGCAAAAGAGAAGCAAGTTAAATCCATATTCCTTAGACCACCAGGGGTCACAGTGGAGTAGCTGATATCCAGATTTGATTGTGCTTAAACAGCGAGAGAGGAGTTGAGCCCATTGCTTCCACTTTCCCTCCAAGAAGCAAAGTAGCAATGTAATCTTAAGTGCTCAAAGATGTCAAACTCCCTTTCCCATCAGTGCTTTTCTTTACCTCTTAGTGAGGATTTGCAACACAGTACAAATTTCCCCCAGCTGTTGGTAAATTGTTAGCATGTCCATCGACAGACGAAGAGATGAGGAAAATTTAGTGTTTATACACAGTGGAGCACTACTCTACCACAAACGGTAAACTTGAGTAGTCTGTAGGAAGATGGATGTACCTTGAGATCATAATGTTCAGTGAAATGAATCACACACACACACACACACACACACACGTTTAAATATCTCATGGTTTGTCTTACGTGAGAAACCCAAAATATAAATAAAGAACAAAAGAAAAGGTAGATAAGAAGAAGTAGGGAGACAGATCTCTTGCAAAGGGGAAAAGGACCAAGAGATGGAGAGGGGCAGGGATGAGAGCAGAAGGGAAGGAACATAGTTGGGATGTGCTCTGTACGTGTGCCAGCTCCCCACAAGGAAGGTGATTGTTGCATACTGCAAACCTGTACTGTTAAAGAATAAAAACTGAAAACACACCCTCCTGAGAATGATGATAAGTATGTAAAGCCCGTTACGTTTTCTTAAATGCCTCACAGACCCAAACACTGGAGTTAGAGAGACTGGAACCAAGCCTCTTGGAGGGCTGGGCCACTCACGCTTCTACTATTGATCAAAAAAACCTCAGAGGAGAGGAAAAAGGAGACAGGCCTTGCATATTTCAACAATTCTCTTAAGAGTGTTCCTTCATAATCAAAGAGTATAATTGCTTTTCTCTGAGGCTCTTGTGCCTGTAGGGAAGTTTTACTTCTTGCTTGCTTTTTAAACTTTAAGCTAAAGTGCAGCTTCTGGACTCAAGGGGAGGTGGTGAGGAAGCTGTGAGCTGAGGGAAAGCTGAGCCTTGGCACTGTAAGACTCAGAGGGGTACGGAAAGCAATGTGCAGCCAGCAGTAGCAGCCTCAGTCTATGGCCTGCCACATATTTCTGGGCAGAGAACAGTGGGATGCACAAACAGGAAGCTATTTGTTCCTAAGCTGATGTGCCTTTCTCTTGGGGCAAAAATGGAGCCTCCTAGGAGGATGGGGTATAGCCCGAAATGTGAGAGGAGACGCGATGGTTTATATTTAGGTGTCCGTGATGAGTCTGGTGTGCTCATAGGTGCGGCTTTGGGCAGGTAGTTAGGTACCAGGCACACAGAAACTTGGGTGGCCCAGACAATCTAACTCCAGAATCACTACAGACTCTGCTCATTTGATTCAACCACTTGCGAGATGTTACTCAGATCTTCTTTCAGTTTCCCTCTGTTTCAAGCAAGCATGGTAACACAGTCCATTCCGGGAGGCTGTGCGAAGTTCTTAGTGAGACAAGCCAAATAGAAAAGCTCAGTACATGATCAATGCTTAATGAACATGATGAGTTTTTTTGGATGGATGTGAGGAATGATGTCTGTCATCATTTGGAAGAACAGCCCCGGAGGTCAATTTATGTATTCAGTTCCAGAAATACAGTTCAGGAAGAGGCAAAGCCTTGAGAGGTCAATGTACTTTCAGAAACAGAAATCAAATGCCAGTGGCTGTGGTGAGCTCCACCCCATGAGGTGTAGCGAATCCCAGGAAACTAAGCAATAGCAGCGCTTTCCTTGCACCTGAGCACAGTCGCCAGCACCTCTGCTATTATAGCTACTTTGACCGCGTCTACCATCTCCAACCAATAAAATCACCTGCACCAACAGTAGCTCCGATACCATCATCAAAATCAACAACATCACCACCACCACTGCCACCGCTATGTCCATTCCACTTCCACTATCTCTAAAGTCTACCAGCAACTCCCTCACTGGCAGCACCTGCACCGGCCCCAATATAACAATTATTACCACCATGTATCCCAGTGTTTCTCAAAGAATGGTCATCACCATCTGGCTCAGAATCTTCTGAGACTTTTATTCAAATTAGAGCATCCTGTGTCTCACCCCCAATTCTCTGAACCCTGAATTTGTGAATATTCTCCAAAATTCTACATTCACTCAAGCTCCCAAAGGAGGATCAGGTAATTCCAATAGGAAATTACTGATTAGAGGTCATGAGCTTCTAGTGAACCCAGGTGTCTCTGTTGCGGGAAAAATCAGAAATCAGGTCAAACTCCTCAGGGGACCCAAAAACTCATTCAGAACAAATGGAGTTTTAATTAATTTTCATTTAGGATCGATTTGGACCAGTCATTGCCCCCCATTCCCGACCAGAGAATGTGGCCCTTAACTGCCTTTGTTCTCACCTTATATACATTTTTGGTTTCCATGGTAATAGATTGGAATGTCTAGGCCTGGCCATAGTTGTTTACCTTGCACCCTGTGACCAGGTCAGGCTCTGGCCATAATGATATATATACTTTAACAATTCAGGCAAGGAGAAGAATTCCAGGGCAAAGTCAGAACTGCAAAGTTAACTCTTTACAACTCCTCCAGGATGTTTCTCAAGACACATTTTGAGGCTTGTCTATCTTAAAATGTTGTGCTAAAATTCACCGCCCATTACATCTCCTGTCCACATCCTGAGATTCCTTAAGTTTGTAGTGAAACCTTATCTGGACAAATACTTGATAAGGATTTGTTGAGTGTCAAAGAGCAGAATTCCCAGGCATTGGTGAATGAAGGAAAGTCATCAGAAAAAGAGAACGAAGCTAAATGTATGAGTAAAGACTACACGTGCACAGGTCAAGTGCTCATACATTCTGACCAGCTGTACCTAAACTCCATCTCTATGGGCATGGGATCCCTATCCCATAAAATGAGAAAATCCCCCAAGTTACATGTTTGCTAATAGGAGAGCCAGGGCTAGACACATTTGTTCTGACTTTTCCAGGGAGCTGGTTGAGGACAAAGGAAGTAAGGAAAACAGTAGCAAAGAGCAGATTGATTGGGAGGTGGTTTTCACTCAGCCCATGGGCAGGGCTGTGTGTGTAACCTCATGGGTAGTATGATGCTTAGAGATGGACCAGTCCTGGAGAGAGGCACTTTCTGGTTGATACATTGTGTCAGCTTGAGGAGTCTAGCAGCTTGGCTAAGTGACTCAGCAGTTCTACCTGAAAAGGACATGCCCTTACTGCTCTGGGATACTGTTCTTTGTGTCAGTTTGAGAAGTTTAGAGGGTTAACTAAGTGACTGAGCAGGGGGCCAGGGTCCTTACTTTGTGTACATCATGAGTCTATGGACATACCACCCTGATAATGCCTGATCGCATCTGTATATACCAGGGGCCTGTGCAAGAGGAGGGCATGGAGATTATATGAGTGCTACACGCCCCTGGGTGGGAGTAGCCTGCTTTCAATATAAAAAGGAAGGTCCCCCCCTTGTGCTTTTGCTGCTTTTGCTGTGTTCTACCACCACGCACTGTTGCCCTCTGCCATGCCATGCTGCCTTGGAGCCAGCTGGACTGTAACCTCCACAAATTGTGAGCTAAATAAACCATTCCTTCTTTAATTTTGGGTGTTGGGTATGTTGTCCCAGCAAGGAGAGAAAAATAACCAAGACAAACCACATGACAGCAGGGAAAGTTGTCTTTGAACATTTTATTTCTTTCTTCTATTTCTGCTTTTCCACTGCACTTCCCATCCCCTATTATCTCTCAGTCCATCCATTTGCTT
Source organism: Dinomys branickii (assembly GCA_004027595.1). Taxonomy (NCBI): domain Eukaryota; kingdom Metazoa; phylum Chordata; class Mammalia; order Rodentia; family Dinomyidae; genus Dinomys; species Dinomys branickii. The sequence goes on along the minus strand of PVLD010003455.1, from coordinate 134,888 downwards.
CCTACAGGCCAGTTGCTCAACGTCCACCCTCCTGTGCAAGTAGTTTTTACTTCCTGGCTTCCCTTCTCTACCTCTCAAATCTCACCGTCAATTACTATTCCCTGGGCCTTTCCACTCCAGCCACACTGGACTCCTCGTCACAGTCCTAGGTCACACATCAGGAGCCCTCCACCTCGGGGTCTTGAGGATCCCCGGTCTTTCCACCTGATTTCTGCTCTCCTGTTCCTCATTTCCTTTCAGTGTTTGTTCAAAGGCCTCCTTATTTAAAAGCTCTTCCTTGATAATGCTGTATAAAAATAGTCACGCCCCGTCATTACCCCTTCCTATCCCTTTATCCTGCTTTATTTTTCCCTATCTGACCTATTCTTTAAAAGTTTGGTAAGCCATTTCTCTCTCTCTCTCTCTCCTCTCATTAAAAACTAAATCTCTGAGAATAGGAAATTAATGTCTGTTTTATTTGAACAATGCCCAGAACATGGTAGATACTCAATAGATATTATCTGTATAAATGAATTGTCCATCTGTTGGAAGTGTAAGCAGTGCAGTGCAAGTAAAAGTTCATATTTCACTCCTTTCAGGCAATCCATTTGCATTTGACAAGAACTTTCAGGAGAAATTGTTCTAGTACAAAGAAACTATCCCAATGGTGACTATTACAACATTCCTATTGGTCAACCAATGTAGATGGTTTGAAACACACGACCAGCCACCCTATAATTACCTCACAGTCACTGTTCATCTGAGTAAACTCAGCACCTTGTCCAAGCCCTGGCACATGGTGGTTGTTCAATAAGAGCTTGTTGAACTGGGCTGTGTGGAAGGCTCTATTTTGCCCACACCAAAGGCCAGCTCTGTGTGTACTAATTCAATCCTCATATCCATGATGTTTTCTAATGATTGCTACTACTTCCTTTGCTTACAAAACTGTAACCTCACAGCTGGACACAAATTAAGATCTTGCTTCTGTTTCGATAATGATTTTGAGGTCCATTGTTCCACTTCATATGAGATACAGAAAACATAAAGTGGTCATGCAAAGAACTCCACAGAGCCAATAATTGTGTAAGTTAATGGGCAAATAAGCATTTCAGCTCAAATTCCACATTTTGCCTGAGATGTTCCTAGTAAGCCATTTCCCTAAAGGGAAAGAAAACAGTTGTACCAAACCATTGTACCTTAACCCATCTTGCAATTCAAAATTTTGTGTTTTAATCAGTGCTATATTTATCAGACCTCACCTGGATTTGCAATAGGACAGCTGCCAGGTAAACCATGAAGGAACAGAATGCATCAATATTTAGCTAACACCAACAAGGAAATCTTTCCTAATCAAACCAGCAGTCACTGTCAAAGTGTCCACACCTTGAGTAATTGCTTCCAACAAATGGAATACCTTACACCAAAGCTTCTGCAAAACACCCTGGACACATATCCATGAGTGATTTCTCATCTATAGAAAAGAATTCACATTCTCTGGATAAAGATGCTAACATGGGGAATATTTTTTTTAAAATATTATCTTAGATCATATTAATGGTTAATTTAACTATTGCTTGTAAGTTTTACCCATGAGAAAGGCTCATTTTCAAGATGTTATTCATTGTATCACCTCTCTCATTTAGTCAGTGCAATTTAATAGCTTCTGATTTAACCACCCTTTTCTTTATTCAACCTAAGGTTGTTTTATTTTTCAAATATAGTGGTGATTCTTTCAATGAATCCTCTGCTGCCCATGTATTTGTAAGGTCCCAATATTCTCTACTGCCCTTTCCCGCTTTATTGTTCTTTGACCACCTATCATCACGCACATTCTCCTTTGCTATTTATTATTCGTATCCTGCCCACCCACTCAGGCTGAATTTAATGTCTACCCTGCAATGGCAGGAATTCATGCTTATTTTATTTACTCTGAGCATGCCTGACATGTTCAAAGTGTTCAAAAAATATTAGTTGAAGGAACGAGTGAATACATGAATAATAGTTAAAAATGTTGGCTTCACCCGCAGGCTGTGTGGCATCAGGCATTGCTGCCTAAGGAAGATGTTTAAACTTTCAAACCCTCAGTTCCTTTTCTGAAGAATAGGAATGACTATCATACCAATACTGCAACTAACAACAGCAACAATAAACCCTGTAACTCTGTGAGTACCAAAGGTCTGAGGCAAGAGAGCCGTCACCCAGGCTCCAAGCAGCAGCGGTGCTCACAGGCGGCTCACTTACCAAGGTCAGGAGGTGCACGGCTGCACGGTGTGGGAGGGAAATCAGCCACATGAATATATCTTGACAGAAACAGTGCACAGATGAAATCTAGAAATAGGAGAATTTGTCATAGAATAAGAAGCAAGACCTCCACTCCACTTTGGAGCTGCTGAAAGTGCAGGTTTGAAGAATGCACCATCTGGGGAAATGTACAAATTTCATCAGTGGAAGAAGCCAAGAAGGGCAGCTGTCGATCAGCATGCAGATTACCTGCCTCTACTCTTGGTGCCTGGGCCAAGGGGTTCACCCATGGGCGTAGGACATGGGGACCAAAGACTAATATATTTGGTGGATAGAGCCTCCCTGGATCAGGGCACTGTGGAATTCACAAGCCAGAGGGGCACTCAAAGGGCAAAGGCTAGGATAGGACTGGTGAGCCCCAAGGGACAGAGAAAAGCTAGAGGAAAATAGGCATAAGACCACACTAGGCAACATAAGGCCTGCGATCTGGAGAAAACCCTGCGGGGTTTGCAGTGGGGAGGACCTGTGAGAACCTGGGCTGGAAAGGCTGTCTCTTGCACCATTGCAAACATCACTGCAGGCCAAGGAGAAGCTCAGCGAACAGCATAGCTGGGCCCTCACTGTGTCTTGCCCATCCCCAGAGCCACTGAAATCCTAAGCCAGAGAGAGACTCAGAAAGCAACAGCAGAGCTGGGACCCATAGGCATCAGGGAGTGAGGAAAGATGCCAAAGCACTGCAGGGGTCTATGAGGGAAGTCTCTCTGCTTGACCTCAGATGCCACTGAAGTGGGCCAGAGAGGCTCCATAGCTGGGTGCTGGGAGCAGCAGAGGCCAGGAGGAGAGACGTGACAGGGCAGAGCTGGCTGCAGAGAGCAAGGCAGGAAAACAGCCTTCCCCAGAGCACTAGAGGCTCCTGGGCACGATGGTATACATATATGTTATGAATCCAAATATCATAAAGGATTAAATTTTTCTAGCCTACAATATTTTATTACTTTCTCTGTATTTTCCTGAGATAGTATAGTAGTACAGATGTCTTAAAACAATTTCCTGTTGTTATATATGGTTAGCCTCTCAACTGTTGATGTGATTGATAATTATTTTCTTCTCTCCAAACAGTGGTATGGGCTAAACCCAGCACCGAGAACAGATGAGAAGAAACTCTCCCAGGAGCATATGTCTCACAGCCCTGGGCATGTGACAGGGGGAAAGCCACCCATCGAAAGACCCCCACACCACACTGAAAGAGACAGCCTTTCCATCTGATCTGCAAACCTCAGCACAGAAACACAGTGCTAATGAGAAAACAAGGCAATGCGTACCTCCAAAAGTTTATATTCTCCAAATCTGATGCCACAGATATCCAAATGGATGAAATTCCAAAGAACTCTTAAAAAATCTGATAGTAAAAGTGATTAATAATGTCAAAGAAGAGATACTGAATGTATCAGTGAGCTGGAAGAAGTTACAAATGAACAGCTGAATTGCCAGGGGCTGATCAGACCCCTGGATATCGGTGGGGGGAATGACGGAGAATAAAGACAGACAAAAGACAAAATTTAAGGTACAAGGGGGACTGAAAGGAACCTGTCTCTAGCGAACAGACACAACAATCTCAAGGTTGACCTGCTTTTATTAGCAAGCAAGAAGCACATGCGGAGGGGTTGCACGCGTGGAACAGCAACTACAGAGAATAGATCGATAAGGAGTACTTTAATAAGAAGCCAGACTTTCTCTGTACTCAGAGGCTTGTATTGTGACAGCTGACCCCAGCAGATGCTATCTTGCTTCAGGAATGTGGGGTATCAGCATTCAGCCCATAGCCGGGGGCATGGGAGATCCTGTACAGAATAACGTAAGGAAGACAAAAGCAGACCACGAAAGAACACTTCAGTAAAGAGATAGACGTTATAAAAAAAAAAAAAAAAGAATCAGACAGAAATCCCAGAGATGGAAACCTCGATAAGTCAAATGAAACACTCAACCGAAAGTTTGAGCCATAGGCAAGATGAATTAGGAGAGAGGATATCAGGAGTTGAAGACAAGGAGAATGAGATGGATACATACATCTCCGGTAAAAGAGGCATTAAGAACCCCAGATACGCATGAGCAGACAGTGACCTCTCCTACAAGGCTGCTGTCTTGGTTATTTTCTCTCGTTGCTGACACAAAATACCTGACACCCAAAATGAAGGAAGAAAGGGTTTATAGAGTTTACAGTCTGTGGAGGTCTCAGTCCATACTTGGCTGGCTCCGAGGCAGACTGGCACATGGCAGAGGGCAAACGTTCACGGCGGTGGAACACAGCAAAAGCAGCCAGAGCAAAAGGGAGGAATGGCGGCAAACAGCCTCTTTTCCTCCCTTATATATGCAAAACTATCCCTCCCAGGCTGGGTGCAGTTCTCACAACCATAATCAATAAAACTCTAAAAGCCTGCCCCACGATGCCATGAGGCTTTTGGGGGCCACTCAGACACAAACCACAACAGCTACCCTCCAAAATAAAAGGAGAAAAGATCTCTTCTATGATAGATGTAAAGAAATTCATGACCACGAAGACAGCATTGTGCAGAATACGAAAGGAAACTCTAAATAGAGATGAAGAAGGCAGGAAAACCATAAGAGCCAGGGAAAGAATAAATCTCTCTGGAAAAATAGATTTTTGAAAAACAAGAAACAAAAATAAATCAAATACTAGAAAATAAAAAAAAATGATAGCAATTAGTATATGTCTTTCAATAGTAACATTCAATGTAAGTGGTCTTAATGTTACAGGCAACTAAGTTAGATAAAATGTTATAGGCAGTCAGATAGGGCTGGGCCCTCAAGGAACCAGTGCAGAAGACAAGATATAGCTATGGGAGAGAGAGGCATCTCCAGCTGAGGGCCAAACCTTTAGATACAAGATGAAACAAGTTCACCCACATACTTTCCAAGGACAAACATCAGGGACTGATATTCTAAATAGGTACCAATCACCTTGAGAAAACTAGACAGAGCCACTAACTTAGCCCCCTACAGGAAAACCTCCTGTTCTGTACTCATGCCCACTTGCTAAGTGACTTGCTTCCCCATTTGATCCCAATTTAATCAATTTTACCTGAACAATTATACACATAATCTTACCAGTTGACCATAGTTTTGTTCCACCTCATGCCCACCTTGTAATTTCCCATCTTGGACCCATCTCACATGGATTTGCTCTCTACAAATCCCTAGAAAAGGAACACCTTCTGTTTCTCTCTCAGACAGAAGCTTTCTTTTCCCCAATAAATATATTCCACTCCTAACCTCCATTGTTCATAACATTCATTCTTCAGTTTTAGAGAACATGAACTCATACCAGACTGTGGAGGACCACCTGGGCAACTCTCCTTGAAGGAGGAACAACTGGCTCCATTTTGGCTAAATCTGATTCTATTTCCATGTACTGATATGTACAGAGCTGGCTAGGACTTTTCCTTATTCCTTCAGTTGTCTTTAAGCAATGCATATTGGCCCAATAGAGGTGCAGATATAGAATCTTTGAAGCAAAGACGACAGGGCAGTGTTTCCCTCGGCCTCCTATAGCTCCCATGTGTGAGCTGGGGTGAGGCAGGATGGAGAGCCGTGATCTACACTGTGGGGTGGAAGCCAGTCTCAGAGGCTGTGACTTCCCAGGGTATAAAAGATTACACATTGGAGCTGAAGCACTGATCCCAAAACATCTGACCTCCAAACTATCTCAGTTGTATTGTACAGATTATTTGTTCTGCACATCCTCTCTGCATATTGCAGAGGTGATTTTGGGCCTCCTACCTAGGCCAGCTCACAGCACTCACCTACTTTCCATCATTCTCACAGCCACTCATCCTCAAGCCACTCCTTTCTTCACAAATTAATAAAAGCCAGGTTTGGCTCTGGGTCAAGGCCTTTGTTCCAGCTAGTGATCATTGTAACTGGACTTAGGACCTCTTGGCTCCCCATATTTGTATATGCCTTAGTGTCTTTATTCTTGCCATGGGTTACACTGAAAGTGGTAGATTAGAATTAGTTCACTAGCATTTCAAAAACTTTCCCATGGGATTACAAATATAAACTTCCTGGGCTGTGATGAGGATTGGGAAGGGTGCTCTGTATCAAACATCTAGCAGGTTGGGAATTTCTTTCCCCTATGTTATTAACTTGCCAGTTAAAAGACATGGACTGGCAACTTGGATCAAAAACCAAGACCCATGTATGTTACCTGTAAGAAACATCCTCATGTGCAAAGACATACAAAGACTGAAAGTGGAAGGATGGAAATGTTAGCCTAAGCATCTGGAACTTGAAAGCAAGCAGGAGTAGCTATTCTCATGGCCAACAAAGTAAACTTGTAAACAAAATTGATGAGAAGAGGCACAGAGAAGTTTATAGTTTTGAGTGCCTACATTAGAAAAACAGAAAAATCCCAAATAAACAAGCTAATGATGCTTTTCAAGGTCCTAGAAAAACACGAACAAACCAATTCCACAACCAGGACAAAGAAATAATAAATATCAGAATGGAAACTAATGAAATTGAAACTTAAGCAACAGTACAAATGATCAATGAATCAAAGAGTTTGTTCTTTCACAACAAAAACAAGATGACAACCTTAGTCAAACTTAACAAAATAAAGACTGGAAAGACCCAAATTAGTAAAATTAGAGGTGAAAAAAGGCAAACTCATAGAAGACACTATTTAAATCCATAGGATTATCAGAAATTAATTGGAAAATCATGGCCTACTACACTGAACCAAGAGAGTATAAAAAATCCAAATAGATCAATAACAAGCAATGATATTGGTATTGTAGCAAAAACTATATCAACTGAGAAAGGCTTATGTTCTAGTGAATTTATCATTGAAATTTATTAGACCTCTGAAGAAGAGCTAATGTCACTGCTCCTGAAACTTTTCTGTGTGATAAAAGGAAAAGGAATATTTTCAAATTCATTCTAGCATCCAGCATTACCCCAAAATCAAAACTGGATAAGAACTCCAAAAAAAACCCCACCAAAACTATAGCAATATTGTACTTAATGAAAATGGATAGAAGAATCTTCAGTACAATCTTGCAAACAGAATTTAGCAACCCATTAAATAATCAGATTTCATGAACAAGTAAGTTTCATTCTAAGGATGAAAGGATGGTTCAATATATGAAAATCAATAAATATTCAAAACATTCTCCATAAAGCAGAAAAAATCTTAAAATTCAGATGGAATCAGGAAAGACTAAGAATAGCCAGAGCAATTCTGAGCAAAACGAACAATGCTGGAGGGCCCACAATACTGGATTTCAAGATATACTACAAATTTCTAGTAAGAAAAAACATTGTACCAGCACAAAACGGATCTGTGGATCAGTGGAATAGAACTGAAGACATCAAAACAAACTTATGCACCTACAGCCATTTAATGTCTCACAAAGGGACCAAAGGCAGCCTCTTTAACAAATGATGCTGAGAAAACTGGATATCTATATGCAGAATATTGAAACTATATGCCTATCTCTCACCCTCTACTAGAATCAAATAAAAGTGATCAAATACCTACATATAAAAACCAGGAACTTTTAACTGTTAAAAGACAACATATGGACAAGACTATAGGCAAAGACTTCCTGAAGAGAATACCAGTCGTACAGGAAATAACATCAATAACTGACAAAAGGGATTAAATCAAATTAAAAAGCTGCACAGCTGAGTGAAGAGACAGTATACAGAGTTGGAGAAAAGTTTTTATTAGCTACTCTTCTGCTAGAGGGCTAATATCTAAAATATATAAATAACTCAAAGAATATTATCCCCTCAAAACAAATGATTCAAGCAAAAACAAACAAAAATGTTCAACATCTTTAGCCATTAGGAAAATCCAAATCAGAATTACTTGTTCATTAATGGGAAGTTAATTACTTTCAGAATCCAGATAACCCTATCTGGAATGCTACTGTGAAGAACACAAAGGCAACAGTGGCAAGGATGCAGAGGAAAAGGTATCTACCTACACTGTTGGTAGGAATGTAACTAGTACAACTACTGTGGAAATCACTATGGAGATTCCTTAAAAACCTAAACATTTAGTACCATTTGACCCAGCTATACAGTACGTCTCATGGATATGTTCCTCAAAACATTCAATACTTCACTTCAGGGTGATACATGCATACCCCAATTCACAAGAGCTAAGCTCTAGAACTAGCCTAAAAGCTGGTCAGCTGATGACTGGGTAAAGAAAATGCAGTATATACACACAATAGAGTATTATTCAGCCATAAATAAGAATGAAATCATGCCATTTGTGGGAAAATTGATGGTTCTCAAGATCATCATCCTAGGCAAAATAATCTAGACTCAGAAAGTTAAATACAACATATTTTCTCTTATATGAGAAACTTAAAAAGTAAATAAATAAATACATTGATGAATAAAATAAAGGGAAGATGCTAGGAAACTAGAAGGTAGACTTTAGTAGATAGAGAACAGGATCAGAGGGCAGAAGGAGGAAAGAGAGAGAGGGGTGATAGGATTTTAAATTATCAAGATATGTTAAATGCAAGGACCGAATTTCCTCAAAATTGGTTTTATAAATATTATGTGTATTGTTGTTTATGTATTATGACTTGAGGGTCCCTCGTTGTTCAAATTTAATGTGTTAAATACTGAGATTACATTTTCATGGGCTATAAAAATGTATTAAAATAATTACACAAAAATCCCTTAGGGTGAGTGGAGATTGTCGGACAGGACTCCAATTGATGAATAAGGAAGCAGCTGCCTGGAAACACTCTATCAATCCTTGTTCATTAATGGGAAGCCCCAATAATCTCTATAGCCTTATAGTAGATACCTCAATTAATATTGTTCAAAATATATTATTATGATGTGTTTACATTGGTCATTGTCAAAAGGTTAAATTTTCAAAAAAAAAAGACGATAAAGTTTTCTGGTTAAAAGATGTTATTGGTACAAAACCAAATTAAGAAACAAAATAATGACAATTTGTTCTTGCTAATTTCATGTTGTATAAAATGTATTTATGCCTTTCAAATGTACCATACTTTAAAATGTAAAACTGGGATTGTTATACTGATAGGCATCTGCCTTTCTCTTGTGCCTCAGATATTTGTAATAAGGGGTTCATGTCAAGTCAACATAAGGTCATCAGTCAAATGGTAACTTTTAGTAAAAACCTATGTGATGTGTATGCTATGTATGTGCCTCTGCCTTTAGAGATGCTTAGATATTGAACAGCCCAGACAATGTTACAAACTTCTTCAATGACATCCTATTAAAGGACAACAAATTAGGTAAAAACTTATGTATTAGGTAGGGATAATTGACTGAAAAGGTTACTCTACTCCAAGATGGAGATTTAAATGTATTTCAAAAGTGTCATCATGCCTGTTATGCTACAGAACTACAGAGGCCTTTTCATTTCAAATTTTCTCGCAAAACTAAAAAAAAAAAAAGAAGCGAATTCCCAAAACAAATCCCACCATTGGGTATTACTTACATGAGATAATAAACACAGATTTATTGAATAAATGTGTTAAATGTATGAAAAAGTAAATAAAAAGGATTGAGACACAGAAGAAGCAAGCTTTATTTTATATGCACCGAATTTCCTGGGCAGAGTGGCTACTGCTGATTGTTTAGTGCTATACAGATATCCCTGGGGTTCTTAAGGGGACTAGAGGATGTTTCTGCAGGTCTGGGAAGTTTGGGAACAGGCTCCACCTGGGAAATCTTCAACCAAACTAGCATCTCTGCTTAGTCAAACTTTTTGTTTATTTTTCATTCATTTACTATTCTGGGTAAGTCTTTATTTATACACAATCTTCTACACTTTTCTAAAAGTATCCAGCCATAAAGAAGAATATACTGGAGACTTTTATAGGTAAATGGATGCAACTAGAGACCATACTCATAAGTGAAATAAACAAGATCCACATGTGTAAACATCATATTGTCTCACTAGTGTGAGATCCAAAATGTACAATAGATACTGTAAGATGGGAAGAAATTCAAAAGGAAAGAAGATCTGGGATGGGGAAATGGATAAAAATGGAAGGCAAAGCGAAAAGAAAAAAATATATGATAGTTAAGCTAGTTACACTACTAATTTCTCTTAATTCATTGAAAAGAAAGGTTTGTGTAAATATTGTTTGAACAATTAAATACTGGCATCTTGTACTCTGAGTAACTAATTTAAAGATAACAATATGCATCATATTAACAATGCTACCCTCCAATTATCTAGCTTTGAAATTTTGGAATTTTTTTCCTTTTTAAAATAAAAAACAGTTTTTAAAGTATGAGTGTTGTCATTGCTAGGTAGAAGCAAAAGTCCTGTAAGCACACACTCAGCTTTCACTACCTCACACTGGCTTCACAGTGGCTTTGGGGCTGAATCACGAGTACCATTGTCTCTTCTGCCTGGCAAGACAGCAAAGAACTTGATGAGTTGATAAGTTGACTACATGGGGAAAGAAGAGGATTGTTAAGAGGTAAGTTTCCTTTATTCATACTTTCCCTAGCACAGAGCAAGCACCAGGGGAATAGAAGTGTTCGTGTCTTCCCTGGGGATGCAGAAGACAGTCAACTCTCCCTGATCCAAAAGGCCATAAACTTAACCCAAATCTCAATGTTCCAAGACTCCTGGTGCAACTATTACCTGTCATTTTGGATCATTTGGGAACCTAGCAGAGCTCCCATGTATGCACTCAGAATAGCCACATTTGAAGAGTGCAGTAGACACATGTGACCAGTGGTTATCAGAATGGACATTTCTGTCATTCCAGAATGCTCTAGCAGACTATGGTGACATCTACAGATAGCACATCGGTCATATGCTAAGTCACACCTCATATCTCACCACAGCTTCAGTGTCCCTTATTGGAATGCTTGGCAGCAGAAGTGTTTCCGATTTAGGTTTTTTTTTAACATTTAAGAATCTATACATCTATTTATCTATCTATTTGATAGGACCCAAGTTTAAACATGGAACTCATTTGTGTTTCATATCCACCTTATGCACATAGTTGGAAAGGTGTCTTTAGTGCACCTGTGCTTTAACGGCGACCCACCACATGAGGTCACATGTGGAATCTTTCCCCTATGGAGTCGTGTGTGTCAGTTCTCAAAAAGTTTAGGATTTTGGACCACATTGAATTTCAGATTAGGGATGCTCAAGCTATACTTTTATATTCCAAGAGTCATACTTACGTAGAGAATCATCCTTGGAAAACAACCTATCATTTCTTTGACTACAAACTGTATCTAGTAATTTCTAACAGTCTATTTTTTGAACTCAAGATGATGAGTGAGTTCCATCAAGCCTTGTTCTCTCTTCTCTCTTGTTCTTCTTCCAGCAGCTCACATTACATAATTCTAAAAATTAATGCATTATTTATAAAAATATATGCATTATTTATATGCATTGTACTATATAATTCTAAAATTATATATGCGTGTATATAATTACATGTGCATATGTATGTGTACATGTATATGGCTGAGTTATAAGCCAGCGATGCTTAGGTCTCTTTTCCCTTCATCCACAGCTAGAACAGATAAAATGAGATGACCATGAAAACTCAGGGCAACCTTGATCAGCTGGCTCTTCAGAGAATAAATATTAGAAACCATAATCATTAGGTAGCTTTATTACAGAGAAGAATCAACACACAAGGAACCAACAGAGTAGAGTATTATTTCTAATTACTTTCCATGGCTGCAGTGAGCAGCATTCCCTCAAAGCTTACCCACAGCACAGTCTAAGTTTGGTAAGTGGGGAAAGCCCAAGTACATAGAGGGACTCTGCCAAACAGACTGCCACTAGCAAATTCCCAGCATCCCATGATAAACCTTGCCTCTGGTCCTGGCCTTGCCCCTTGAACCACACCTGGGCACACAGACCTGGAGCTTGTCCCCTGCGTTCCAATTGTCATCTTCACTTTACAGATGAAAAACTATAGAACAGGGATGGCTAAAATTACATGTTACATAATGCAGAGGCAGGACTCAGAACTTGGGCCTCTAACACTGTACATTAGGTTTCTCATGGTGGATACAACAATATTCCATCTGTTGCAGGATTGTACAAAATTATTAACTTTGGAGGAAATGTTTCTTTTCTTCATGGTCAAATGAGGATGAGGAAAGTGCCATTTGATCTATACACATGTGGTCCCAGTGAACACATGATTTTGCTGCGCATAGAAACAAATTTTTAAAACCTTGCATGTGAACAGCCTCTCATCACATTTAACAGAGGTTTGGATATAGAGGCCATGTAAGTGGCTGATAAGGCCATTCTTGCTTCAGTGACCAGTGGTAGAATTGAGAGTGCTTTATACCCACAGACTCACAATGAAATCTAAGCTTGCCATTTTTTAGCTGAAGGCCTCTGAGTGAAACCAATTCTAGCAAAGCATGGGATGATGTAAAACTAACTATGGGAAAATTTACATTAAATCATGTATGTCCAGAGAGTGAGCAAATTCAATTAGCTGTTTTCCCCTACTTTGATGCTTACACATTAATTAGTAACATCTCTAGTGAGTGCTCAGGATAATCCCTAATATACCAAGAGCAGCGCTGTCACAAGGAGTAAGTTAAAAGTCCACTACTTTCCCTTTCTCCTTCCTTCCACATGCCTTGATGGCCACTTGTCAGCTTTATCACCTTGCAGATAGCACTACTTAGCCTAGAACCTTGCTGTTCTTACTGGATGCCTCCAATGCATCCATGCAGATTTGCAAAAGAGTAAAGTGTTAACATCCCTAATGTTGTGGCCACCATTCAAACTACAGTAGTCCTCTCTTAGTTGTGGCTTTACGCTCCATGCTTTCAGCTGCCTGCTGTGAACTGAGGTCTGAAAGTTTTAATATCTGTCTCGACTCTTTGAAGACAGAGAGATGACATTCATGTAATTTTTATCACATATTATTGTAATTATTCTATTTTATTATTAGTTATTGTTAATATGTTACTGTACTGAATTTAAAAATTAAGCCTTATCATAAGTATGTATGTATAGGAATGTATATAATATGTACAGAGTTTGGTACCGTCCATGGTTTCGGAAGTCCACTAGGGTCTTAGACAATGTTCCCTGTGCACAATACCAAACAAGTGTACTTGTGCAATAACACCTCATGAGTGCCTTTCACTTAAGTTGTGAAATGAAATCTTGTTCGGCTTTCAGAAACTTTTTGATGACTGGGTAGCAAAGCTCTTGATTCTACAGTCTTGCATATACAAAGAGATGCCCAGGAACACATGAGCTCTGCCTCTACAGAGTGGGTCACGTGCTTCAAGCCCTGTGCAGCCACGCACTTAACAATCTTTGCTCTCAGAAGATGCCATCAGGGCATCTAACAAGGTTATATAAATTGCATGTTGATGGCCCCAGAGCACTTTATTGTCCTCTGTAAAACAGACAACCCACCTCTGCCAGCCTTAATAATGCACCAGATCACTGCAGCTCCTAAATAAAATAAAACAAAATAAAATTCTTCTGGCCTTAAAGGGCAAGACACAAAGAATAAACATTATTTTTATTTGTTTTCAGAACATATTTAAAATGGCAGTCCTCACACATTACCTCTTTTCACTGCAGATTGTGTTCTTGTATTTTGTTTTCTTGTTTCTCATTAAGGTCTTTGTACTCGTCCCCAGTGTTACCATTTGTTGTGCAAACTTTATTTCTAAAGCACATGGAATTTTCTGTTATTTTTGAGACATGAAGACAATTTTTTGCTTTTTTCCTTTGCAGTTGCTGTTTCAAGTAAATAAATAAAATTAATGCATTGTTTAATTTCTGGATGTATACAGAGCAGGCCAAAGAACACACTGGTGCCTTTCAGCTGGCCCATGAAAGGACAGAGGTGAGGGAGGGACTCCAAAGCTCCTTCAATCTATCTCTGTCCCCTGGCAACTAATCATAGGCAAGTCTTTCACCCAAGCTTCTCCTAGAGACCCCTGCCTTCTGAATTTCCTCTGAGTTTAACCAATAAAAGAAAATATCCAACTGCCTGTATCAGAACTTTTGAGCTCACTGCTGATGTCTGCATGCCAGCAGGTTCAATATTCCTCATTCATTAAAATCTTCAGGCAGACTGGCATGCTGTTAAAGGAGCAATATTTAATGCAACAACCCACAGACTCTGAGATGCCCATCTGTTCAGGATCTACAGAGACACAAAGCTACAGTAACTTTCACTCAGTATGCCCTGAGGTTTCCCCTGAGTCTCCACAGTTTAAATCCTTGCACTGAAGAATGGAAATCAGTCACATGATTTATAACAGTGCTGATGTTTTCAGCCTAACCACAAGGTGCTCATTATTCTGCACAAATGGTGTGGACAGAGGTTTGCAGAGCCAAGTTTTTATAAGGCAACCTCAAGTTCTCGTCTTGTCAAGCAAGGACCTATGATCCTCTCAAACAAAGGTGGTGAGAATCTCCATATATGAGATGCAAGATGGCAGAGCTGTCATTGCAGAGGAAAAGGCAGGGAGAGCATGGGGGCCAGGCGCAACCTCGATCCTTGCAAACCACCAGAGAAAACCGAATTTTTCAGGTGATCAGTGAGGAATCAGTATCTACTCTGAGCAGGAGCTACAGTAACAAAGGATTTTCATCATTCTTTCCCCAGAGCCTTTCTCTAAGCATCGGAACTCTTCTTCCAAGCAGTTTTATGTAGCATATTTAGCAGAGCTTCCTCTACATTCTAACACTGGTGACTATTGGCAAAGTCCCCATTTGTCTCTGCTCTGTACTTCCAAGCTCAGTCTTCAGGACAATGTCGGTTTCTTCCCCAACAAATTCTCTGAGAGGAGACCCAGGCTAAAACAAGGGGGGCTATAAGATGAAGGTATTCATGAACTGTGCTTCCCATGGAAGAGGCTGAGAAAGGCAGAGTGGAGAGTAGAATCCTGCTGTTTCCACAGCCCAGAGGCAGAGGAGTATAGCAGGGCCCTATCTGAAGAGACCAGAGCACTGAGGTGTGTTCAACTATAACCAGTAGTGGAGCGGGAGGTCGGCTGGGGCTAGCTATGTGCTGCTCCAACTGAAGCTGCCAGATTTAGCCAGAAGAAAAAGAAAACTCAAAGGCTATACTGCTGTATTGTTCATTGTTTATCCGCAACTCGGATCCAGCTGGGCATCCTCTGTTTTCCTGGCCACACAAACCCCAGCTCCCACTCCTCCCTCCCTCTACAGTGGCTCAAACACTACTCATTCCACAAAGTGAGGTCTACATAAAATTGTTTTAAAAGAGAGTTCTGATGCCTTGAAAAGTTTCAAAAGGAAGGAACAGTTGAAATTTACCACTACATTATAATAGATTTTAATTTTATGTATACAGAACAATAAAGTGGCATGTCTATACTAAATATGAAATTTTAATTTTATTATTATTTGATACCACACAAGATAATATGCATATGGTAGTCAAATTTTTGGCTCTGATTCTATACCCTTTTGTGGTTCTATACATTTTTCCCTGTGGTTTTACAATTCCTTGCATTGGAGGCAGAGTATATTTCCCTGCCTTTTGGGGTTAAGCTTTATATTGGCCTTGGCCAATGAGTTATTACCTGATGTGCTTGCATGACTGGGGTTGTTCTCTTGCACTCTGCCATGATATGAAATGAATATGCCTGGGCAGAAAGGTGCCTGCTGGTCTGCAAAAGAAAAGGTAATTTGAAACAGATCTAAATTGGCCCAATGACCTTGAGCCTAGTCTAGTGGAGCTCAGATAAGTTGACACATGAATGAGAGGTAAATGCTTTTTGCTGTGTGGCCAGTTTGTTATGCAGCATTACTCTGACAAACACTGATAGATATATTCATCTCATCACTCTTGAATTATCCATCAGGGCTGCCAGTTACTTCAAAAGCCACATTCACATTAATGACTATGACACAGACTTTTCCATTAAGATAAGAAATTTTGAGGTGGAAAGTTAAAAAACAACGAATTCCCAGAATTTCTCAAGATTCACAGAAACACCACTCACTACATGAAAACTATCATCCAGATTGTGAGTGAGACTATCACAAATCTTCATATAAAAACCAAATGTTTTTCCAAGATTTTCAAATGCATTTCAAAGATGAAAATGAGCATGAGGCTCCATGAAAAATTATGACACTGAACATCTGTGCAGGCATCTCATTATTAGACTAAATGTTAGAGTATTCGAGTAAATTGGTGATGATTATTCCTCCTTTGGTGTATTTCACTAAAGGATGTACGTTTCATTAAGCTTGGTATTTGCAGGATGAATCCACTATGGGAAAGTTGGAGAATTATTTGTTTTTAAATTGTAGTTAGCGGTTTTCTTCAGAGATGCCTGCTGCTAAGGCTTCTTCTAGCCCCCTTCTTGAAAAATATGTCAAAACTCTAATTTCTGTGCCATGTGCCTTCTACGATGACTCCTTTCAATGTGATAAAGCCAAATATTTGTAATATTTGTAAACACCACTAGAAGGATTGGAGCTCTTCAATAGTCATGCTTTACACTGGATTATGCAATTTGCCCACACTGAAAAACCAAAACAAATTCTTCAGTAGGGTTTTCTTGCCAGAGTTTATACCAGAAACCACAATCAAGCACCTATGGAAAATGTGGCAACCTAATAATGTTTAATATGAACTACAAAAATTACTCACAGGGTGAAAACATCAATTTAAATCCAGCAAAAATAAAAAGTAATTCCAAAAATAGAATGTGTTCTTCATAGCTTAAATACTTCCTTAAACATAGCATTCTGCCTAAGCTATTTTATCAAGTTAGGGTTAGTAGGTTATTGAATTTAAACCCTGCTTCTCAAACATTTCTACCAAAAACATTCTTCCAGCCAAATGGGAAAGGATCTCAAAGGATTTAAATACTAAATCCTTGTCAGATAGATGATGTTCAAATGTTTTCTTATATTCTTTACATTATTTTCTTTATTTCCTAATACTGTTCTTGAAAGCTCAAAATTATTGAAATTTGAAGTCAAATTTATCTATTTTTATTGCATATTCCTTTGGTGTCACATCTTATAAACTGTTTCCTAACCCAGAATCACAAACATGTGCATATACCTTTTAAAATATTTATGTAGGTTTACCCCTTACTTTGAGGTCTTTAATCTATTCTAAATAGCATGTGGTATAAGGAAGCAGTTGAAATACATTTTCTATGTGGGAAGACCAAATTGTTTCAACATAATTTGTTGAGAAAACTATTGCTATTTGTTGGCATCCTTGATGAAGATCAATTGTCCATAGAAATATGGTTTATGCCTGAACTCCCAGTTCTACTCCACGCATCTATATGTTTACCTTTATGCCAGTACCATGTAGCCTTGATTATAGTAGCTTTGGATTATGTTTTAGTATCAAAAAGTATGCATCTTCCAACTTTTTCTTCTTTTCCAGTATAACTTTCACTTCTTGTCTAAGGAATTGTTAGATTTCTTACATTTTCATTTGGGATCAGCTTATCAATTTCTGCAAAAAAGGCAGAATTTTGATTAGGGTTACACTACATCTGCATATTAATTTAAGGAACACTTTCATCTTGATAATATGAAGCCTGCTAACCCACAAATTTTTTTTTTTGTTACTTTTCTCGTTGCTGAGACAAACTACCTGATGCCCAAAATTAAGGAAGGAAAGGTTTATTTAGCTCATAGTTTATGGAGGTTTCAGTCCATAATCATTTGCCACCAAGTCAGGGTGGCATGGCAGAAGGGCAGCTGTTTGTGGCAGCAGAAGACGGCAAAAGCAACAAGAGCAAAAAGCGGGGAGAGCAAGCCTTTTTTTCTCCCTTATATTGTAAGCAAGCTACCTGCTCTAGGGCGGGTGTACCACTCACACCATCTTAGTGTCCTCCTCTCGCACAGGCTCAGGACGTTTACAAAGTGAGGACCCTGTCCTCCTCCTGAGTTGCTTCATTAAACTTCTAAACTTCTCAGGTTGACACAATGAATCAACCGTTACAACATCCTAGGGATAAACAGTCACTCTAGGGCACTTTCTCTACTCCCCAGGATGTAGAACCTGCTGAGTCACATAGTTAAGCTTCTAAACTTCTCAAACTGACACAGTGTATCAACCATTACAATGTGAGAGCTCTCTATTATTTTTTCTGTATTTTTAGTGATGTTTTGAGGTATTCATTATTCTGTATCTCGTTTCCTTTGTGAGTTTTTCCTGTGAATTTTATTATTTTGATACCATTGCACATGGAATTTGATAAATCACCCAATTGCTCCAGGATTCATCCTGCCCTTTGCAAGAGAAAAAAATCGCCTCAATCTAGTCTCTCCCTTCACAGAATGGGCCAGGCTGCAAAGGCCAAACCTGCCCTTATCTGGCCAGACAGGGACCAGATGTTCTGCTGGTCAGCAACACTGGCTGTTCCAGCCTGTAAACATCCTCCTCAGAAAAGCTTTTAAAACTCCAGGCTGTACACAGCTCACTGCTGCTCTGGTCTGCTGGGTAGCCCCGCTCCTCGTTCCTCCACCATAATAAATCCTTCTCGCACCAGATGATCTGGTTTGGTTTGTGTGGGTCGCAGCAACCTAGAACTCGTAAATTGTCCAATCAGAATTGATTTCATATTTCATTGTTTTATTAAAATAATCCTGCAGTTGGTGGGGCATTGCTGATTCCTGAGGTACTCTCAAGTCATCTTTCTTTTTTGTCCCTGTACAAAGTACTTGATTTCTTTTTAATGGTGCTAACCTGTTTAGCAGCTATACCTCCCTTGACTCCAACTTTATACATGGTTCCTTCTAGGTCAATATTTAAGTGTTTCAAAATTTCCTGCTCTGTCTTTTCCACCCAATTATCACTATAAATCTGCCTAAAAGCAGCCAGTAGTAATCATGCAACAGCCTACATATTGGACTGTCTTAAAATTCCCTCCACTCAATTAATTAGTCTGCTATCTTAATCCAAGTCCTCTGGAAACTCTTAGGACATGAGCAAAATGTAGACAATTTTCCAGCCAGAGTATTATATATGTGGCCCTTATTTCACTGCCAATAGAGCCCTGAGTCTGGCTTTTACTTTCCACATTTTTACCAACATTCTCGTCTTCTGAGCTCTGACCAGAATCACTATACTTACAGCATTCAGACTATACTTATAACATTCTACAGCTTCTCTAGCCTACAGCATCTCTAAGCTCTTCCAAATTCCCCCTACATATCAGTTCCAAAGACTTCTAAACTATGTGGCCAGGTATAATCATAGCAACAACCACAGTTCTCAGGTACCAATTTTCTGTTATAATCAGCTTTCCTATTGCTGAGACACAATATTTAATAGCCACAGCTTAAAGGCAGAAAGTTTTAATTTGCTCAATTTCAGTCTATAATTAGCTTGCTGCAAGACACAGACATCATGTTAGAAGGGCGCAGTGGACCAAAGCCCCTTAGTTCATGGTGACTGGGAAGCAGAGCAGGTAAAAGGCTGTCGGAGCAGAAGGAATAAGGGGCTAGACACAGACTTGAAGGCCATGTCTCCCATGACTCACTCAAACACAACTGAAGTGTGCCCTACCTATCTCCTGAGCATATTCTGAAGTCATCTAAGTTGAAACTCCACCCTAACTACCGAAATGATACAGTGCTTGATTTTCAGACATTGAAACAACCTTGCATTACCAAGGAAATTCCACTTGGTCATGGTCTATAATCATTTTCATATATTCTTAGATTTGGTTTGAAAGCATTTTGTTGAAGACTAATGCATCTACATTCATAGGAAATATTGGCTTCTAATTTTCTTTTCTTTTTACATCTTTGTCCTGTTGCAGTATAAAGATAATAGTGGCCTCACAAAATGTATTAAGCTGTGTTTTCAGCTCTGCTATTTTTTTTTAAGAAATGGAAATCAATTTTTTAAAACAAGGTGAGGTTGATATACTTCTTTATTTCATCTACTGAGTTCTAAAATCCCTGGATAGTATCTATTAAACAAACAATAAGAAGATTCTGAGGCAGACCAGCTACAGATCTCATTATCAAAGAAATGACATGGTGGTACCTAACCTGGATTTTCTTTTTGCTTCCTACCTTCCATATCTGGAGTGTGAAAAGCTGGAAACATGGCAATGCCAAAGGATACAGGCAAAACAGAAAATGGCTTCAATAAAACCCTCATCTCTCAAACTATAGGAGCAGGAAATGTGCAGCATATCAAGCCAAAATCGTTTTAAACAGTTATTGCTGTATTCCAGCCCAAAAACCATAGAAACAAAACAAAACGAGAAAGCAACCGTACAGCCTCATCCGTGGCCCCTCCAGCAAAGGGTGAGTGAATAGCTTAGACTTCACTGTCATGACACTGCTACTAGGCTCTATAATTCCCTCACCAACTGGGGTCCACAGACATCTAAATATGCAGCCAGGACTTTCAATCTTCCTATGTGGTGACAAATTCTCCCCACCATGATGTCAGTGGGGATAATGTAGGGAACCAGGACTTCCATGTCCACCTGAGAGTGATGAAATGTCAGAGGAGGCTTCATGACAATGGACACCAACACCAATCCAGCAGTAACATGGAGCAACCCCTGAGGGTGTCCATGGAGACTTAGTGGGAATCGGAACATGGTCCTCCTCCAGCAGTAACAGAATGTTCTTCACCTTTCCCCTACCTGACCAACGTCAGAAGAAGCCAGCTAATATGGAAATATTAAATGATATCCAGAGTTTCATAATGCTCAAACATCCTGGCTTCAATAAAAAATAACATCAAACTTAAGGCTAGGAAGTTCTCAACTAAAATTTAAAAGACCATCCATACATTCCAACAATGAAAAGACAGAAATGTTAGCATTATCTAACAGGGATTATAGAGTGGCATCATGAAAATACCTCATCAAGCAATAACAGAAATGCTTAAACAGTAGAAAATATCAGTGAAAGACACATGATATAGCAAACAGCCACCCAACGAATATCTTAAAATTTCAAATACAATTGCTACAATATAAAGCCCAGGGAGTGAATCCAATAACAGAATGGAAGGGAAAGAGGGAAGAATCACTGAACTCATACCAAGTACTGTAGAGGACATAGATAGTTATAATCCACATCGCTGGTAGGAGCATTAATTGATACAATCACGTTTGAAAACAATTTGACACTTTTCATTGAGTTAAACATCTGCATACCCTTCAACCCTAGTAATTCCACTCCTAGGTATAAACCCAAAAGATAGTCTTGAACGTGGACAGCAGGTGATATGTACAAGAACATTTAGAACAACAATATTTTCACCCTGAAAAGCATATCAGAAAGAGAAGGATAATAAATCATGCTACACTCATTCAGTGAAATGTTATGTCAAAGCGAAAACAAGCTACTGCTGTGTGGTAGGAACAGAGGCTTCTTAGTAATAATGTTGGATAAATAAGGCAAGTACCCAGAAGATTATACATAGTATAAAAGCCTTTTTATAAATTTTACAATGACACCAAATTCCATGCTTTGGATATATTCTGGATTATTCGTTTACGTTTAAATCGGAGACCTGACAGAATTAGTAACACTAAGGAGAAAGGTAGGTGACAGGCTAGAGAAAATTCATTGGTAGATGTAGGTTATCATTATGTTTTAGTTCTTGGATTGAGTAATAAGTTCATTGGTATTCACCATATTATTAAAATACATTCTTAACTACACAACATAAAAGTGTTTACGAGTAAGTTAAAGATGATAGTGTGACATGCATCAGGCTAATGATTCACCAGTGTTACCTCCCTTGAGTTCCATTTGGGAAAGATACATTCTGGTCAACACTTTCTTTTGGCTAAGCCAGCGTGTATCTGCGAGTTATAGCCAGGTTTCAGACATGTTTCAGCTTTCCTGACAGTTCTGTTTTTAAAAGATGATAATTTTAAACAAGTGTTTGTTTTTGTTTGTTCAGAAGAGCCCTCATTTTAAGTTTTTGCACCCCTCCCCCAATTGGAACAAACTGAGAAAGGAGCAAACTTTCCCAGGCGAGGTACGGATAAAGCAAGTGCTGTCTGCCGGTCTTTTCCTGGGTGTGCACCATTCTGGGTGTGAGGCACAGCTCCACGCCGCTTCGCCTTCCCAGACAACGCTATCTGTGCACATGGCCATGAATATTTCTGTGACTGATACAGGGACTGCTGAATATTTCATACATCTTGTTGAGCATGTCTTCACCAGTTATTTTGGCAGAAGTCCCCGTTAAGTTAACATCTTCGCAGACACCATCATGACAAATATGGTGACCTAAGAGGAATAAAACAAACATTATTCATGCTCATCCATTCAGCCATCTGCACAGAAAGAACCGGGTTAACCCCAGCCTCTCAGCTAGTTGCTTGAATATATCTGCCCAACACATTAAAATATATATCATAGCAAGTGTCACTTAACAATTTCCTCTTTCAGGTTTGCCGCCTCGTGAGCCCCAGAACACAGGACAGAAGGGCAATGCTCAGTGTAGTAACTGGGAATTCAATGCACTTTAAAAATTGTTCATTTTGTGATGCTTTTCATTACATAGTCCTAACCAAGATACATCTGTTTCCAGCTACAAGTATTTGATTTCAAATTAATATTATTAATTATTAAATCATAGGCATCATGAAAGTAGCACTGCAGCCTTTCTCATATGGCTTTATCTTCTCTCCACCAAAATGTAGAGCAACGTTTTAATATGAAATTAAGGCCACCAGTACTCTCAGGTGAACAGAGGGGCACTCCTTTGACCTACTGTAATGGTTGATACATTGTGTCAATTTGAAAACTGAGAAGTTTAGAAGCCTAACTGACTCAGCAGGGGACCAGGGTCCTCACTTTTTAAACATCCTGAGCTTGTGGAAGAGGAGGGCAGGGAGATGCTGTAGGTGGGTAGCTGGTGTTACATTGTAAGGGAAGAAAAGAGGTTTGTTCCCCCCTCCCCTTTTGCTCCTGTTGCTTTTCTGTCTTCTGCTGCCTTGAAGTGTTGCCCCCCACCACCGGTCCCTGCCGTGCCAAGCTCCTCTGCCTTGGAGACAGCCGAGTATGGACTGAAATTTCCACAAACTGAGC
>PVLD010003455.1:0-111483 GCA_004027595.1 Dinomys branickii | reverse complement strand
TTGAAAAAAAAAATCAGATCAGGGAGTAAGGGCACATTATGGTATTGGTAAAAATCAATGCAATAAGAAGCAAATGGAAGCAGAGTTGTAAGATTTTTAACTGAACAACAGTTTACCATAATCAAGGCAAAAAAGCTGAGCTAATTGATGAAAGTCAATGGCTTTTGGTCTAATTATATGCTGAAAAACTCACCTGTGTCTATGGTGAAAAGTGCATGAAAACATACGAACAAGTAAAAACTAAACTTTACCTGTGGTGGCCTTCAGCACTTCCTGGAGTGCCGACAGGGCAGATCCCTCCTTCCTGGCAGCCACAGCGGCTGTGCCAGCCAAGCATCATTTGTCCTCATAACTCTTTGAGACTTAAGAGCACCAGATTTCTTGAGAATTCAAAACAACTTTCCAATCATTCATTCCTCATCATTTGTCCAACATATATAATGTGACGATCTTCTTGCACACGTATATTCTAATATATTGTAGTCATAAGAATTCAAATCTGCATTGCTTCAAATTGTCAGATGAAATTAGTTTTCCTGGGCCATACACACACATCCATTCTGGTACTTTCAGTTACTCTTGGTTAAATCAGTATGAGATGTGCAAGATTAAAGAATAAGAGTCATGAGCCACATATTCTTTTAAAGAAGGATTTTTAAAACCCAGAGAAAATGAGTAAAATAGGAATTTCCAAAGAAAAAGTAATTTTTAAAGCACTGCAAATCCTGAAGTTGAGAACTAGTGAAAAGTGTACCTCACTTCATACTGTATGTGTGATTTTCTGATACATTTTCAATTTAACTTTTATAAATAAGACCACATTTTGAATGGACTGGAAAGGTCACTCTTTAAAACAATAAAAAACCTTCAGTGAATCAAAGCAATTGCACCACATAGTCACTGTATTATCTATGACCACAGACAGCTTCAAACAACACAGTTTATCATCTCAGCTTCTGTGGGTCAGGGTCTGGGAACAGCTTAGCTGGGTTTCCAACTCCCAAGACTTGTGAGGGAGAAGGGAAGGTGTTATCAGGGATGCCGTCTCATCTGGGAGTCAGGCAATGACCAGACAGTATTTATGTGTCCTTACAATAACATGGCTGAAATCCAACTTCTGCCCTCCCTCAGTGAGCTGCCCTTCCTATATCTTCGCCAATACAGTTAATGGCACTTCAATTCGTCCAATTAGACTAAAACTGCTGGAGTCACCCTTGACTCCTCCATTCCTCTCATGCCCCACATGCAAATTTGTCAGCAAACCCTGGTTCCACCTTCAAATATGCCCAGTATTTGGCCACTTCCGCTGCTGCTACCCTGATTCAGGCCACTGTTGCCTCTCGAGGGGATTCTTGAAATAACCTTCTAACGGATATCTCGACCTTGCTCGTTTAATCAACTCTTAACCCAAGGTCTCAAGGTAATCCTGTCGAATGTTGGTTCTGCTCAAAACTTTCTATCTTCCCAGCTCACTGAGACTAAAAGGCAAAGTTTTCAGTGTGGCAATAACATCCACATTTTCTACCTCCCACCCTCACTTACTCAGCGCTTTGGTCCTACCTCCTTCCACCACTCCGCTTGCTCGCTCTGCTGGAGCGCACAGCTTTACTGGCCATTTCTGGGCCCTCCCCAGGGCCCTCCACATCCGGGTTCGTGCAGCTTCCTACCTTTCTCTGTAGCTCTCCTACCCCGGGCACCCCCGTGGATCGCTCTCTCTGACTGGGTTTTGTCCTGTGCCTCCTTCCATCCCCTCAAGGTCTTCCTCTGTCCCCTTGTTTAAAGTTACGTCACACCTGTGACCTCGAGATTCCTGCTACCTTCCCTGATACCCTTTTGCTCAGAATTTAGCACCATCCAGTATCCCATACATTGTGCTCAGCTGGTGCTGTTATTTTCTGCCTTTCTACTAAAATGTAAGTTACATAAGGGAAGAATTGCAACTTTGTTCACTGATAGTTTCCCAATACCAACATCTGTGTCTGCCCTATATAAAGGTCTGTATTTTCACTAATTGAAATAAGTACAGGTACGCTTGTAACTAAGCAAAGAACTGCTGGTATTATGCTTTAACAGAGTACTATGGTTGCTTTGAGGAGAACGATTTGAGGGGGTCCGGATAGTATTGAGTAGAGGAAACAGGTCTATTTTAGTAGTCAAGGTAGGAGGATGGTAGTGATTTGACCCAGGGTCAAATAAGAATGGTGAGAAGTTGTTTGATTCGGGATGTGCGTTGAGGAAATCCTGACCAAACTCACTCATAGGTCACACAATGGGTATGAAGAAAAGAATGGAATCAAAGATGCAAATTTACTGATAAGTCAGATGTTGGATATGGGAAAAAACAACACTGGAATAAAAAATGGCTCCTCGATTTTTGACAAAAGAGATTAATGAGGGGAAATCTTTGTTAGAGGAGGAAATAAAGAACTGTGGAGCTGAAAGGAGAAAGCGTTCTAAGGAAGATGAGATGAACTATATCAGCCATGTCAACAAGATGTAGAATGAGGGAAAGGACAAAGATGTGGCACTGGAGTCTGTTAAAATGAAATTTACTGGGGATCTTGGTAGCTGATATTTCCGTGAAGTGTTGATTGGGATCAGTGACTAACGTGTGAAATGGGTCAGGGATATGAAAAGTGTGTGATAGTAATTCAGCCAAATCTCATGGTTCTACTGTAAGAGGAACATGTTTATCAGCTGGTAGAAGTTACCAAGAAGAGAAAGAAAACTGCTGGCAATATGGCGGCGTGGCTATGAGGGAAATGGCAGAAATAAAATTCCTCAGAACAGATGGGTGAATGAGAGCCAAAGAGGGTGTGGAGGGGCCGGCTCTTGATAGAAGCAGGGATGAGGGTAAAACCCAGGGTCCAGCGGCAAGTGAGCTACAGCCATATGGTGACAAGAGGCAGGATTTCTCATGCCCTGGTGGAGGGGGGCTTCTCTTTTAAAAGTGGAGGAGGGTCTTATAAGTGTAAGGAGAGCAAAAAGGTGGGAAATAGTGAAGGGGGCTGTGGGATATTCCCTAAGCATGGAATATCCACATGAAATCCATGATAATAAATTAAACCTGACTGATGGGCCAGCTTTTTTAGACTTCTGAAACAGTAAGCTGCTCAAGTACAGTCTCATACTAAGGAGACAGAAAAACCCAGAAAGAGACATTTGCTGAGAATTTACATGGAGGGGGAAAGAAACAAGAGGGTACAGCACAGATGCCCTGACTCCATGTTGCTGAGCTACCGTGTCCCGCAGAGGTAGCCTGCAAAGCAAGGACACAAGGGGGGAGAGTGCGGAAAGGCAGTGGGGTCGATGGACTGGACTCCCTGTGTGTGAAAGGGGGAAAGGTTTACTGAGCTCACAGTTTGTAGAGATTTCCGTCCATACTCAGCTGACTCCAAGGCAGGGTGGCTTGGTAGAAGGGCAACAGTTCATGGCAGCAGAGGACAGTGAAGGCAACAAGAGTGAGAAGGAGAGAACAGGCCTCTTTCTGTCCC
This sequence comes from Dinomys branickii, assembly GCA_004027595.1. NCBI lineage: Eukaryota > Metazoa > Chordata > Mammalia > Rodentia > Dinomyidae > Dinomys > Dinomys branickii. The sequence continues at coordinate 107,989 of PVLD010003455.1, read as the reverse complement.
CTATGTTGTGTGCAGGTTACCCACCCTCGGGTGGGTGTAGCGCTCACACCCTTAGTCCCAGCACCCTGAATCCCCACACACTGTCCTAGGAATCAATGACACACTCTAGATTCAGCTACCTCTGTAAAAGGCCTACCTAAAATGGCGGTGGCAGGTATCCAGACACAAACCATAACAGAGGGTGAGTAGCTGCAGCATCAGAGAGCGGGACGTCTGACCCTGAGACGACCCGGACAGCCTGGTGAAATGTGGACTCTTGGGGGAACCTTAGAGAATCTGATTGTATGCCTCTGGTTTGTGACTTGACGGTCTGTATTTTCCTAAGTGACCACCGTGATTCTGAGCCAGTCCATTCAAAGAAAGGCAGCTGGGAACCACCGAGAGGTAATTCATACAGGTGCGCAGGGCTCAGGTGCGGGAAAAGCATTCAAAGAGGCGAAAGGACATGAGGACAGCAACAGAGAGAAATGAGCTGACTGGCTCGTTTGTTCCAGGGCAAACCCACATTGGCCAGCTGCTCTGGTAATAAGCTCCTTGGCTATTAGAGACATGAATTTCTTCAGGGACAGAAAGAGTGAGAGAGAATCCAGGACAATAGATTTAAAAGAAAATAAAACTCAGTGCTTCACCCAGATGTCCTAATGGAGAGCACAATTACCACATAAACACCACTTCAAAAGTATGACATCGGGATGAGAAGAGCTTGGTGTGCACTGACATGTTCTTTAGCCCGGGATTTTGTTGTCAGGTAAAGACAAATGCTTTCTTCTCTTTGAGGTAATTTCTTCCCTCTCTATCAGATGTCATGAAACTCTTAGCCGGCCTGCAGCAGCCCTGCCTTACCCCAGGCTTTGTGTCTGTGCTGAATGCTTATACAGGATATCGAGAAAACTGAACACAAGCAGCTTGTCATTCCCTATCAGTTGAAATTGGAAAATACGGTTTTTCTTTGACTCCGAGCATACATTTAAAAAGAGCTTCCCATTTACCCAAGGGCCAGGTCAATCTGAGAGGAGTGTTTGGTGCAGAATGCTGACTCGATACTGCTGAAAAGAGGAAGGCAGCACGCCAGCAGGTTTTGAAAGGACGTAGGTATTGTCCCTGTGGGGACACGTTAACCGTGCCGTTATAGATGTTGGCCACTTCTGGCTATTATGAGGGGGAGGACAGAATTCTAGAGAGATTAGATCCATGAGAGACACAATGGGAAATAAGTAAGTATTTAGAGATGGATGAACCCTCAAATTTCTCTGTGGCTAATGCACCAAATTTCGCTGCGCTAATTGGGGCAGGCTCTGACAAGGCAGGCAGGAAAATGCGCTGCTGAGCTCAGTTTCTCAATTCAGTTCAGGCTCTGAAATTTACTAGTTTTATAACTCTGGCCAAATTGTGCACTCTATGTCTCAGAGAGGGAGGTGATAGCAACAGTTAGCTTGTAGGATTGTGTTAAGAATTTAATGAGCTAACGCATGACAAGCTCTTAGTACAGAACCTGCTCGACATAAATGTTGAAAACATGCTGTTATGAGGTTATTGTTCAGTTTAGTAACAATCTCATAAATGAATCTCAAGCATGTCGTGGCAAATTTTAGCATCATCATGGTACAGTAACACGAGAAAAACAAAGAAAATCTAGATAAATATTTTATCTAAGACTTTAAGGAAAAAAAATTTTTTTTGCTTGAGCTGGAAGCCAGCAAGACTGAAATGGAAGCTTCGGTATCATAGAAAACAAAGACAGGATTTGAAATAAATAAAATGAGAACAAAATACAGTCCAGACTTTATGACGTAACATCTCTGTCATTAACTGCACACAATGACTTAGAAGCCCAATCTCATAGATGCCCTTCACATCTAATTCAGCTCAATAGACATGTGCTTACTCTGGCTGCTTTTGTGCCAACAATTGAAGGGAACACCACAAGAGAGAGCAAGACAATAAAAGTACAAAAAAAGAATGTTATAGAATAGTCAAAAACATATAGAGCAGTTTCTAGGGTCCTGTTGAAATTGGGCGTTTTTAAGTCTTCACTTCTTTATCTGTTAAATGGGGATAATAGTAGTACTTCTGTACAATTATTGTAACAATTGAGAAATTAGTGCATTACTACCATGTTAGTGATCATTGTGAACACTGATAAACACATGTCCCTTGTCGTGTTCTCTTCCCCACTTAGTGGCTGCTCCTTCTCCATCCCTTTGTTGGGTATTATCTTCTGACCTCTCTATCCACCCTCCATCACTGGAGAAACGCATATAAGATCATGGCTTTAAATAGTAGGCATTTCTGCATAAATCAAGTACATTATCAAAATTTTAATATTCAATATTATTAAGTGGTCAATGTATAGTATTATTATTATTTTCAAAAACAAAAAGCCCTAAAATGCAGCATTCACAAAATATCAATATCTTAAGTAAACACAGATCAATATTAATTGATTGCTCTCCTTTGCCTTAAGGCCTGGTGTAGTACTGTGCTTTGTCCACCCCCTCTGAACTGCAGAATCATGTAGTCAACTAGACATCTTCACTCCAATATTTGCACAGCATCTCATACTCACCAAGTCAGAAATGACTACTGATTGTCCACCATTACTGCCCTTTCCTCTGCACGCCTCCCACATGCACATGCGCACACACAAATACAACTTGTACCTTTTAGTCTTTCCTATTTTAAAGAATGGTTCCTCCATCGATAATCGTTCAAAAACTAACACCAGAAATCCTCTCAATTCCACATTTTCTTTACTTCTCATATTAATCTATCAGCAAGTGCTTGCAATACTAATTTGAAAATTTATCTCGAATCAACTTTTCAATCTCCATTTCTGTAAATCCAGTTCCACAGTCATTTCCACTCCGAGTGGCTGCCCAGCAGCCTCATGAATGTTCCTGGTTTCTCTCTTTCCTCCTGGCACAGGAGTCAGAGGCTGCCCTCCAGGGCACTTCAGTGTAGTCCCATGGATACACGTAAGCTGCTCCCACTGTACTTAGAAATGCCGCCCACAGCTTGGCCCTCTCTGCTCACAGCCTCAGCATCCACCACTTTCCTCCTGTTCGCTGAGGTTCAGAAATCCTAGTCTTTCCTCTGTGCCTTGGGCAGGAGGAGCACGGAGCCGCCCACAACCCCATGGCATTTGAACTTGTTGTTTCTTCTATGTGCAGTGCTTGTCTCCACACGCCCCAGCACCTACTTACTGAACATTCTAGTCTCTGCCTACATGTCCCCTCCCAGGCTAGGCCTCCCTTCGCTTTTCTTTATAAAATAGCAAGCTCTGTTCTCTTCCTGCAACTTCAATCTCTCCTTCTCATAGCGCTGATCATTGCTTTATATATGATACATTCACATATATGTAGACTATTGGGTAATAGTCTATCTCCTTTGTTAATTGTCTATGGGTAGAGACACTCCTGAGTTCTTTCTTGTAGCTCCTGGCATAGAATAGCAACTATTCTCATACACATATATGAATGCTGGATTTAAAAGACAGTGTTTATTAAAGCTATTTGTAACAATATAAAATTAGAAACTGTTTAAAAGTTTGGTTGCATCTCAGGGTCTATCCAAGTGGAACAAATGTTCAAAATACAAAGTAGTATAGATAGCTGTACACTTAAAAAGGTTAAAAACTAGATGAAAATTTGTTTTAACTATGGTTGTCTCTGAATAAGGGAACTGAAGATCATCATTTTCTCTTCTTTCTATTTTTATGTGTTGCCCGTTTATATTCTTTATTGCTTTTATTAAATTCTCTTTGGCAAGTAATGTATCACTTTAAGCCTTTAGAATAGGAAAGCATAAGCAGCAATGAATGATATTAATAAAACTTTGAAATCATAAAGTTGTTTGTGGATGACTAACAGAACTAGAAGGGACAGTATAAAGCAAACGCATAATTTATAGTCACTTATGGTATGTGTTTTTAATCCATCAAAAGAAGAGAATGAATTAGGCTAGTGACTGGAGAGGGTGGCAGTGAAAGAAGGCAGCATGAATTTTGCTCGTCGTTCTATTTTCATACTTAGCATTGGAGAAAAGGGACGTGGGTCAGTGTCAGGAGCAGTACTTTTCTTCAAGAACTCCCCATGTAGAGTTGTTGAATAATACATGGAAGGATCAGTTACATGTGAATTTCAAACAGATAAATAATCTTTAGTATAAGTAGACCCTCAGATATGGCCTAGGATGACTTAAAATAAAAATTAGTTATTGCTTACCTGCCATTCAGGTTCAGTGGGCATTGTATATTTCTGTTTGCTAAACCTGGCAACCCTTTCACCAAGCCAATTTTGAAGGAAAAAGCCCATACCATTAGAAGAATAGGAGTAAGAGGATATACTCCCAAATCTAAAGTTTCCCACTCCCCAGAAGCTTTTCGGTATTGGTACCAGGGAGATGCACCCCATAGATTTAAACCCTAAACACGTCTGCATTCCTTCTCGGTGTTGGACGTGTGCTGTAGACAACGTGGAGAACGTGCACTGCAGGGGCCGCTCACTGAGGGGCCGTGTCCTGAGAAGCACATGAGGACCTGCAGCTGAGCTCTGAACTCAGATTTGCTCTGTGCCTTGCTATCCATGTGTCCGTGTGAGTTTGCATAAACTGTGTACCTGCTCAGGGCCTCAGTTTCTTCATATGTAAAATGGATGAAAAATAAACAGAACATGCCTCATGTGTGTAGAATAGAAACATAACTTACAGAGCACTTAGACACAGAGCTCAATACATGCATGTCATTATTTTTAGTAATATTTGTTATAAAATGCTAACTTGGAAATGCACAAGTTTCTAAAATAGAAAATTGTGGGTGAGGGAGATTATGTGTAAGTCAGCAGCAATTTTAAATTAAAGTACTAGATAAAATACCTATCAATTCAAAATGGGTGAATTAGAGCAAAGTACAAAAAAAAATCAATAGAAAACAAAAAATAAGATGAGAATAAAGCCCAAGTAACTTTGTCAAAGTAATTGTAAATGCACTATAAAACCTGGAAAGTCATGTTTAAAGGCTTAGGAATACACAGATATTGAAAATAAAATATTAAAAAATTATAGGAAAACTTTTCAGAACACAAGACTCTCAGACAAAAGAATCTACACAGAATGAAGATAACATACAAAAAGATGATAGAAAAATATAGCAGAACACAAGAGAGAAAGGAAGAAGTTGAATCCCTTCAGAAGGCTACAATACTCAAATCCAGAATATAGGGAGTCTACAAGAAAAAAACAACCTAGTTTTCAACAACCAGACTGCATAGAAAAAAATAAAACAGTTCAGAAAGAATATGTACAGATTACAAGAGGCTTGTGAGGTGTACGAACCACTTGGACCCAAGCTCCAATGAGACATTTAAAAAGATGAGACAATCAGGGATATTTGCACAATGGCCAACTGAATATTTCTTAATGTTAAGGAATTATGATTACTCTTTAAAGTATAGTAATAATGTTATGACTGTAGTTTTAATAAAAACAGCCTTGCCTCTTAAGAATAGATATTGAACCTTGACAGTGAAATATGATAATGCCTGACGTTCTCTTCCAAATCATCTGGGTTGAAGGAGCATAGGTAAGGGAGGGAGTTATAGATGAAACAGTATTGGCACAACCTACCAGATGCTGAGGCTGCCTGCTGGGGAGATGAGATATACATGTGAGTGTATATATGTGGCAGTAAAGATAAATCGTGCAAATACCAAGCCAAAGAGGATAGATGCTACCATGTATATTAATATAAATAAGATAGATTTTTAAGCAAAGTCTTCAATGAACATAAAGGTTCATGGAGATTACCATACTAGGATAGATACTTATACTGTAATTGTAGTTAACTAATGCTATTGTCTCACAGTATATAAAACAAAAGTTGATGAAATAGCAGAAATCGATAAATCCATCATCAAAGTGAGTGCTTTTAACATAACTCTAAGTATATAATAGGTAACAGAAAATAAAAATGAATCAATATACTAGAAAACAATTACTCATTCAATAAACATGTAGAGTCCTTCTCTAGAGAAGTGGATAACACATGGTTTTTTTCAGGCATATATGTAATGTTCATAAACATTAGCTATATGCCCAAGTATAAAAGGAGTCTCATTTTACATGCCTGTAATCTCAGCACTCTGGGAGGTTGAAGCAGGAGAATCAAAACTCCATCCCAGTCTGAGCAGCAGAGCGACCTCACACAACCCTGTCTCAAAATAAAAAATGAGGAAAGGACTGGGTGTATAGTTCAGTGTGAACGCCCTGGGTTCAATCCCCAGTACTGCAAAAAACAATTAAGTAAATCTCATTTCATTCTAGTTGTTAACGTATTAACTGTATAAATTCATGGAATTCACTGTGGTATTTCCACACATGCATGTGTCAGGCACGATGCTGTCCACCCACCTTCTTTTACCTTCTCCTTCTCCCCCACCCCCAAGGCTCTCTCCTCGTCCCTTACAATGCCTAAATTGGCATAAAAATAAACTAAATTCTCTGAGAGTAACACTATAATTTATAAGTTAATAATAATAGGCAATTCAAATTCCATACATTTAGAAAATGTTAAACACATTTTAAAATTACTTATAGGTCCAATATGAAATTAGAAATTACGACTTCATCAAATACCAAGACTCATGAGGTGCAGCAAAACCACCATGTAGGGCTTTATAAGCTCCTAACAGATAAGAAAGGCTGGGTGAGGCGTTCATCTTAAACAGTACAGGCTCGTCCCCCAAAACCTGAAAGGGTGACTAAGGATAGGAACAGACATTATGGAATAATAAAATAAGAATACAATAAAAAGAAAAAAATCCAAAAGACTAATAACATTTTAAAATCTCTGGTCAAGGGGAACAATAAAAAGAAAAAAGTACAGTAAACAATTCGAGACATAAAAAGGGATGTGGTTAGATCCAGCCAAGATTACACAGAGAAGGATATTAGGAACAGCCTAATGAAAACTGATTAACATAGGTAACTTTACAGGAAATATATCTTGTCAAGACCTATTTAAAATGAAATTGGAAACCTGAATAATCCTATAACTGGAATCCAGAAAAAAGTCAATAATTCAAAGTCTTCATACAACAAAAACATTAAGCTGAAAAGATTTTATAGGAGAATGCTATCAAGCTGTCAGTAAGGAGGTCTTTTCAATATTTTGGTAACTTTACCTAAGACTAAGGATAGAGTAACCCCCAACTCACTTTAGAAGGCTGGCAAACCTTTCACCAGCACCAATCCTGTACACACCCTCCCCACCACACACACACACACACACACACACACACACCCTTAAGACTTCTGCACAGGACCTGGGGGGTGTTAACAAATCCAGAGAAGTCATCTCTGGCTCCAGGTAGTCTAATTCTTTCACTGTAGAGCAACAGAAAACTTCCATCTTCTCAGAGCACTCTGGTCCACAGCTCTATATTTCAATCTGGGTCAATCTCACACTGGGGAGAAAAAAGCAGGTAGCTATGGAGTAGGAGCGGTGCACTGTCATTTACATATAACATTCACCACCACATAAGAGTAAATAATGCTGTCTGGTGTCATTACATGTGTGTAATAAAGTACAGAGAGATGAAAGAGAACAACAAACATAAAATCCAGGGGAAATGCTGCCAGATAGGCAGACAAATGATGGAGAAGGAAGGTCCCCCATTGTGTTAATAATGTTCTAACCTCAATTTGGGTTACAGGAATGGCATTTTCTGTTAGTAACCAAGCTTTTACGATCGCAATATTTACTACATTCCATGTTGTTGACTTCTAGGTCCAATTCACACTATCATAAGCAAATCATGAATGTACAGCATGGTGATCTCCATATATATTTGTAGCCATATCATATCCTTTTTATATCAAATATTTCACAATACAAATGAAAACTGATTCTGAGGTGTGTCTGTAATTTGAACCTTTTTTAAAAAACAAAGTTCATTAACTGTAAGTCCATCCCTAAATCCTCATTCTCTTCCCTAAGGATGTGGCTGCTCCAAAAAAGAAATACAATATTTCTGCTAAAATTCCAATATCACTTAAGAATGATAAGCTTGAATTTCCTTTTTCAGAAAGGAAAGCTTTTTCATACTCAAATAGAAAAGTTGCTTACAAAAACACATGCTTTAATCAATGGGCTTGCTCCAAGGTTGATGTGGGAAGGAGATGCAGCAGCCTCCTGAAGAGGTCTGAAGCAGAGGACCCAATGGTTTTCACAAGGGCTATTGAATTTCAATTTCCTCCCACAAGCTTCACACTCTCCCTGGATGAACAGGCTGGCTTTCTAAATCTCACACTACTCTCAATCAAATGCATAACCTTTTTTTAAAAAATCACTTCCCCATTTAAAATATACCAGATTCAGTACAAACTTAATTCTTAATATTTTCTTCTGTGCTTACTGAGGAAAAGGTAATCAAACTTTACCCCATCCCTTCCGTGATAGTTTCCTGTTACAGTAACAAAACACCTGAGATTGTTTATAAACAAAAGAATTTATCTTGGCTCCAAGTTACGGAGGCTCCACCCATGGCCAGTTGGCTGTTTTGAGTCTGTGGTGAGGCAGCACAGCATTGTGGGAGCACAGATCAGAGCAAAATCACTCATCTCACAGCCAAAGAGGATGACAAAAAGAAAGGAAGGATCATCCCTCCCGAGGATGATCTGAAGACCGCGCCAAAACCCCACCTCTCAAAATACTGCCATCTCCCAACAATGCCACCCTAGGGATCAGGTTTGAATATGTGAGCCACTGGGAAACAATCAACGTCCAAACCAGGGTATCTCACACACGTGCTTAACATGGATTGCACAATAATCATGATTTTATTAGTTTTTCTGAAAACAAAACCCCGCCGTAACTCAAGCAATCTGACAGCAAACAAGACTTGAAGCAGTCTTGATGTGAGCATTGGGAGCAGTTTTGACAGGTAGTGGAGGCCGTGCAACAGACAGAGCCAGTAAGAAAAAAAGTGGCTCCTTTTGCCGGTGAAATGGCTGTTACCATGTCAGTTGATTCTACTTCTGTTTAAGCCTACCCAACCTTGGGAATTTTTATCATAGAGAAAAAGACATCGTTTTTCCCCAAATGCAGAAGGATGAGGCATGTCTCTTTTATCTTGTCACACCAAAATGAATGCAGACCTCCTGTGGGCTTTATGATTGTGTACTATTGACAACTTCAGTTTAGAAAAAACATTGGAAACAGAATTTCTTTCTACCTTTTCTTACAGAATTAATCAATTTCTTATGCTTAAATTGGAATTCATAAATACTTTAAGTTCGAGTTATTTCTATGTATCTTCCACCACACACAGCAAAATTATTTTTAACATAATGTGTGCTTAATAAATATCTTGTTAGTCCCTTAGAAGATGGCATTTGCAAAAGATGTATGCTCAGGAGTAAAACTCTGGCCCCATATTGACGTAAAGAAAAGATCACAGGACGGGAAGTCGGGGAGGGAAAAGAAGCTGGCTGTCACTACCAACTGCAGGCACTGAGGCCAGCATTTTTATTTTCCTTATAATTAATTCACACAAAGCAATAGATGAGTATTATTCCAGTTGCTGTCGTTGTTATTGCTCTTGTTTTAACTGGTGAATAAATAGACATTCAGGGAACTTGTTGATTATTTAGGGTCACATAACCCTAAATTGACAGGATTTACTATTTATTTCTGACTCAAAACCTCACGCCATTGTCCCATTTTGTTTTTCCCTCTAAGGTGCTTTCTCTACATCCAAGAATCTGCATTAGACAATTAAAATAAAATCCTGTTCTTCTTTGATTCCACTCAGGTTAAGAGTGGGAGACAGTTTTTTTTTTTTATTTCTCAGTTTTATGATTTCTGTATTATGATAAAATTCTCCATCTTCAACTATGAATAAGGACTTCAGACAGTGCCAACCAGCCAGGCCTCAGGGCTTGAGTGTGAGCCCTACTTTATCTGGGAGGTGTATCCTGGAAAGAACATGCAGAGGGTTAGATGGGACTCTTCCTGGTGGATGGATTTTGCTAGGATACTGAGACCTGCTATTAAGATAGAAGACTTATTTACTGCCTCTTTCCCAGAGTTGAAGATGATTGTGGATCATTAAAATGTGAGTCAAAGCAGGGAAAAACTTTAAGCCAGGATCTCAAAACCTCATCTGTGAGACTTGATCTGCATAGTAATGCATCTGGTTTACATACAATCCTCAGAGCTTTCAGGAAGTGCCTGGAAGCAGTGGGTAGTCTAAAGAATTTGCTTAAAGGTTAAACTACATGTAATTAGACCCAATGGGCAAAGTCAGACTTAGGCAGGTCAGATAGAATCTCCTGACTTCAAAATACCAGGACTGCTGCACTATAACCCCCTATTCCTCTTCTGATATCAGAAATAATTGCACTCCAGCCTCATTTGTTTGTCTGGAGCCTATGTTTTCCTATTAAGTCTATTGTAAAGTATAATCATCTTGTGAGAGACCGTAAAGTAGATTCCTAGAAATGAAAATGAGTCTTGTTAGACCATTTCCCCAGCTGGAGGCACAGTCTTCAACTCCAGATCGCAAAACTGGGGGAAATAAGGAGGTTAACTGATTTCTTGCGGCTTTTACTTTTACTTAGTGTGGTGGATTGACAACCAGTGGTCAACTTGTAACACCCAGCTGAACTGAAACAGTCGGTGGTACTGGGTATGGAGGGCCTCCCGAGGATCACTGCCAATAAAACAAAAAGGAGACCAGGAGAAAAAGAAGAGACGCTGTTAGGGAGTTGTCAGTTCTCCTGGGAGCTGCTGCTTCTCCTGGAGGAGCTTGTCATGCTGGCTTTCCTGACAGGAACTTGGCTGTTCTCATTGTCATAGGAGCTCAGGGCCTTGTTCTTTCTGAGAATGTCTATGGTTCACGTGGGGGCAGCCCTGGTCCTCACTTTGAGCATCGCTTCCTGGCTCCAGAGGGGAAGATGGTGCCCTGGTCAGTGTCCTGGACAAGATTGTCATGCTGGCTTTCCTGATATGGACTTGTTTGTTCTGATTGTCAGAGGAGCTTAGGACCTCACTGTCCCTGAGGATGGCTGTGGTCTTCTTCAGGGGAGCTTTGTTCCTTACTTTGAGCATCACTTCTTGGCTCCAGTGCAGACCCCTCAGCCTGCTGGTACAGATCCTTCATCCCACTGGTACAGACTTCCTAGCTTCTACCCTGACCTTTGGGCCTTCCCTGCACAAATCCATGGAATAGACTTGCATGAGGCATTGTCGTGGGCTCTAGGTCTTCAGCTGGACTCATGCAGGACATTTCCATGGATCTAGACCCTCAGCTGGATTTTTTTGGTCTTTAGTGTGTGGACATATTTTCTGCACACTCTTTAATATGACTCTTTGGGTGACTATCACAAAATAATCCTATAAATTATGTATCCTGTATATTTTCCCTTAAAAACCCCTGACCACAACAAATTAGTACATCACCAAAAAGCAGGTTCTTGGTTGTTGTGCTGTTGCCAGTGGAATTAATGGCCTAAAAGAATATTCCCCGATGTCATGAAGAATAGCTGGGGGTATGGAGGGAAGCTCGAATCCTGAAACAGTGCTGGGAAGCAGTGCTTCTAGGCTAGCAGGCTTTTCCATGCCATTTGAGAACCAGATCTTGTGGCCCTCGCAGGTGTTCTTGCTGCCAAGTTATTGGTTTGCATGCAGGTACAATTAATGATGATTATGCCAGGATCTGGTTTTCTGCCCCTCTGTGGCTGCTTCTGCTCTCCAAAAGGTAACGTGCTCTATCATATCACTTGGAAAATCCAAAGATGTGAAGGTCACTACAGATTAAATTATCCTTCTATATACTTTGTGATAATTGCACTTTTTCAATAGCAGGATCACAGAATGTTATAGCAGAAAAGAACCTCAGAGATTACACAGTCCAGCTGTTCTCATTTCACAAATGAGGTTACCAGCAAAATATGTTTAGACCTGTGTCCTGATCCTTCAACAAAAACACACATATAAATTTTTCTTCATCCTGTTTCAAATATTTTACAGGACAAATAGTCAGGGAGGATCAAATTCCTACACACTGTTATAAAAAAAAATTTAATTAGGGAAAAAAAAGTCACTGTGCCTTTGACCATGTTATTCTGTATAGGGAAAATCCTAATACAAGGACTATTCATATTAACTCTTTGTTATTTTTCGTAGGATTCTTAGAACTCACTGGCATACAGATCAGCTATATCCCAGTCTTGTGACTAGTGGTTTGAATTTGATTTGGTCTTAAATCAAGTTGATTGATGGTATAGATTGCATGACTTGCATTTTGTTTAAGAAACAAAGGGGCTCAGTGAATGCAGCAAAAGCATTTGTTATATTAACTCGTTCTGATTTCCTAAGTTCCCCCTTTCTCTGAATGTGGGTCTCCCTGTCATCTACCTCTACAGTCTGTTTCTCTTTCTGACATATGCATGGCACAGAGCTGGAGATTTCTAGGTTAATATGATAGTGAATAAGAAATATATAATAGGTTTTCTTATAACTTTCTATTTAAAGAAGATCAAGTCATTTGAAAAAAGCCAGCACGAAACTGTATGCAAAGAATGATTCTCATAATATCATAAAATGTGTATGTCTTTCTACAGATAGCCATCAGCCCTGCAGTTTATATTAGTTATGGTAGAATAAGTTATATATGTCAATGTCATAACATTTTCAAAACTCAGGAATTTAACACAGCGAAACAATTTATTTCTCCTTCATCAAAGTAATATACAGATTGATCAACTGAGCCTTCTCTCTTCTTGTGGGTTCATTACCTTGGACACGCTGTCTCCAGGCTTTCAGTGGTATATGAGAGAAACATCCTGGGGAGCACACAATGCTAAACTGCCTTGGCCCAAAGGTGAGCCAGGCTACATGTACACATCGAGAATTCTCTAGAACAGTTCACACAGGGCAGACTCAACTGCAAGGAGACCTGGAAACACAGGGGAATGCATGGGTCGATGGTGACTCTTACTGCCGCCGCCGCTAACCTTTTAACCATAATCCTAAAGCTCAGAGGTCACTCTTCAATGCTATTAATTATTCCCCAAGTATGAATTCCTGAGCCTCCATAGCAAAACATGTAGTTATCCTATTATCTTGATACTGTGTAATTTAGAAATTAAATTATAAAGTAAATTGCCACAGCATATCTCATATTTTACAAGTTGGGAAAAGGGATAGAAAAAAGTAAAATCAGTTAAAAATCTAGAAAATATGCATGGACAACAGAAGATGAAATATTGTTAAGTATTAAATGCTTATTTCCACAGCTGTTCACAAGCCTGTAGTTGATTTAAAGATTTCTTTCTACTCTGTATTTTTATTTCTCATGACTTCACACAGGGTCTATAGAATACCTAGTAAGGAGCCTGAAACTTCATTTCCAGAATTTCCAGCCCTTGATGGTTCTACCCATGTGTCATAATAGATCTCAATTAGCTTTTCTGGAGGGGGCAATGCCAAGGGTTGTCCCAGAAAATCTCCTTTCCTCTCATGTTTTCTTTGCAGCCATTGTGTGACCAACCCTATTTCTCTGACAATTAGAATGGATGAGAACAGTAATATGATATCCTTAGCTGGGCGTGGTGGTGCAGATCTGTAATTGCAGCACTCAGGAGGCTGAGGCAGGAGGATCGTTGCAAGTTCAAGACCAGCCTGGGCTACAAAGTGAGCTCAAGGCCAGCCTGAACTGCATAGGGAGACCCTGTCTCAAAAAGACAAAAACCAAATGATACCCTTATGAGTTCCACATTTATGATGTCTCATAGTAGCCCTAAGTAGACAAGTAGCAATTTTCAACACAGAATTTAAAGGAAAGTATTTGATAACTCATAGTAGCAGCACTTATCCCTTAAAAGTAGATCTCTAAATTGGGCATGTGTGGCTGTAATCCTGGCATTCAGAAGCTGAGGCATGAGGATTGTCTCAAGTTGAAGGCCAGCCTGGCCTGCATAGTGAGTTCAAGGCCAGCCTGACCCTGCCTCAGAAAGAGAGAGAGAAATAATTGACATCTATGGAACCAACAGATTTCCAAGTTATACAAGAAGAGGAAGCAAAGTTTTTCAACTATACCGTGAGGTGTCAACCATAAATTTATCTTTGGCTGAGTAACCCTTATATTCTGGCTATGGAACAAATCAGACAATATATTGGTCACTGAAACGGAGCACATTGCTATCTACAGGACAGTTCCCTAATCTTAAAGAGTCTCTTTATTAGCAGATACTGAGATTTCAAAAAGTCATTTCCATTTCACTATGGATAGGTGCTTATAAGAAATATACACGATGAGACGCAAGAAGTCCTTGTTCCCCAGACCACTGCATTAGATTCTTTTTCTTTGCAAAAGTAGTTCCAGGATAAAAAGATTGCAGAGTTCTGCATGGGGTGTAGAGGGCTAGAAAAAGCTTCATTCTCATCTTTACAAAATCAAAACAAAAATTCTGACAAACTGTAGGTTAATGGCTCTTTAAAAAATCTACTGGGACCCTGAAGTTGCAAGGCAACAAAATGAGACCGTGGATATTTGCTTACTTGGAGCAGACACAGACAGAAGAATTCAGTTAGTACTGTCAACAAAACTGAAAATAATAGCAGACACCAAACCACATATGCAAGCAGCTCAGAGTACACAAACTGTGATCTATGAGTCATGTCTACCCACCACCTCTTTTGTAAGGCTTTCTTGGAATACGGCCTTCCCATTCATTTACATGTTGTCTATGGGTGCTAAGCAGCTCTCCCAGGGAAGAACTGAGACATTGAAATAGAGACTACATAGCCTACAAATACTAAATCTTTACTACCTAATCCTTTCGAGAAGCTATTTGTCTTTTCATGCCTTACCTAACTCAGACTGATGAAAATACCTAGAGAAGAGTGGTTTGGCTTGAGCCACTGCCTGATTCCTTACATCCCCGTCAGTTCACAGATACAAAGGCTTCTTTCCCAAGGACCCCCATGTACTTTTTCAAGCATGTAATATAAATCACTCACCTCATTTTCCTGCTATGTACATCTGCCAAAGCTGTTGGTAGTCATTTACAAGGGTAACTATAAACTGCAGAGTGGAAAAACTGGCCTATGGGGACTTATTGAGCACCGATTCTGAGCTCACTCACCCCCGGGAACCTAGAATAGCATGTGGTCCATTGGTTAGGTGATTACTAGGAACTGGTCTGAGTCTGTCTCACAGTTGATTCCATGTATGGTGTACGATCCCATGGTAGCAATTTCTTGTATTTCCAGTGGCTGGCAGGATTTCTGCTTCAGCACCCCCACCACAAATGGAAAAATATTATGGCAGGAATATGAGCTGAAGCCCGATCACCTCTCACTTTCTACAAATTATAGATCAAAAACCATATTGCATGCCTGCAAGAGATGAATGTTTTGATCATAGGCACAAAATGAGCTGGGATGGGGATCTTTTCATCCTTCCACTTAACTACGTCCTGTGTTTGGCCTGGGCCTGGGCTGCTGTGTGTTAGAGAATTGCTATGGATTACTCACCAAAACCAGAAGAGGAAGGTGGATCAAACTGCAGTTGCAGTCTTGATCTCTTTCCTGGAGCAAACCAATAGAGCTTGTGATGCAACTTAGCTGTGGGTCTGATAAACTTCCTTCCTTAATTCCAGTAGGCAGGCATCAAGAGCTGTTTCCACTTTGCAGGACTATAAATGCACCTTCACTTCCCAGGTGTAAGACTCTGTTTACTCTCCACTGAGGTTCGATTTGGCACCTAAGATCCGTTATGTTTCACATTGATGATATCATGAAAGCATGGAAATAAAAAGTAGCAGAAATCCTAAAATCTTCTAGTAAATTACACTCCAGAAATTGGAAGATGACCTCATAAACATTCAGTGAAATTCTAGTGCTCAAATGGTCAGACACACACTAGGATATCCCCTTCCAGGGTAAACCATATTTTTATTACTTATGCCCATAAACTGAGCAGTATGGTTGTGGCTGGGTGTGTGAGCACTAAAGGCAGAATACTTGCAGTAAAGTCCCTTCCCCATTCCTACTTCCCATGTGTCCCTGAGCAAGTTTCTTCACTTCTTTGTGACTCAGTTTCATCAACTATAAAACAGTACTTGTAATAATAATTTCACTTTCAGTAATTATATTTTCACTTTAAAGGTGTTTTAGAATCAAACTCCAGTACAACTTGAAGAAAGAAACTATCTTTTATGAAACCAAATTTAGTGTGTGACAAATATTTGCAACCTTGCAAAACACCTCATGATTCTAAAAGAGTAAGAATGTGGAATAAGACTTCTAATCCTAGTTTACTGAGGAGTCTCCAGACTGATTTCCACAGTGCTTGCACCAGTCTACACTCCCACCAACAGTGAAGAAGGGTTCCTTTTCCCCACAGCCCCTCCAGCATTTGTTATTGGTTGATTTCTTGATCATAGCCACTCTTTCCGGGCTGAGATGGAATCTCAGTGTGGTTTTATTTTGCATCTCTTGAATGACCAGTGATGTTGAACATTTTTTCATGTATTTATTTGCCATTTGTATTTCTTTATCTGAGAAGTGTGTATTCATCTCAGATGCCCATTTTTGTATTGGGTCTTTGAATTTGGGAGGACTGATTTTTTTAATTCTTTAAATATTCTAGATAAAATTTCTTTGTCTGAGGGACAGTTGCCTAAAATTTTTTCCCAATTTGTGGGTTTTCTTTTTACTCTATTGGTGATTTATTTTGATGTGCAGAATTTTTTCAATAAGATGAGTTCCCAGCTGTTTATTCTTTGAAGTATTTCTCATGCAGTTTGGTTTTTGTTCATGAACTCTCTGCCTACCCCTATGTCTTCAAGATTTTTACCTTCTTTCTCTTCCAGTAGATTTAGTGTTTCAGTTTTAATACTTAGATCTTTAATCTATTTTGATTTTTGTTTAGTGCAGGTCTCATTCAACTCAGCTATTTCCCTTCTGGGTATTTTCCCAGAAGAACTAAAAACATGATACTACAGCGACATATGTGTACCCGTGTTTACAGCAGCATAATTTGTGATAGCTAAATCATGGAAACAACCCAAATGCCCATCAACTGAAGAACAGATTTAAAAAAAGATGTATTTTTATATAACAGAATATTACTCAGCTATAAATAAAGATAAACTCAAGGCTTTTGCAGGTAAATGGATGCAACTAGAGACCATACTCATAAGTGAAATAAATCAGACTCACATGTGTAAACATCGTATTATCTCCCTAGTGTAAGAACCTGAAAGAGTAAATAAGATCTGAAAGATACAATAGATATCGTGAAAGGGAAAGAAACTGCTTAAAAGGAAAGAACAACTGGGATGAGAGAATGGAGAAAAGAAAGGAAGGAAGGGAAAATTATATATATATATATATGTGTGTGTGTGTGTGTGTGTGTATGAGTGTCACACACACACACATACAAGATAACTAAGATAATTGTACTGCTAATTTCTATTGATTTAGTGAAAGAAGCGGTTCATGTCTGATCAATCTTACATGCCTATATTTGGTTATCTGAGTAACCGATTTGAAGATAGTAATATGTAATACAACAACCATCGTTAATTTCCTATCATCTTTTATGAAAATCTGCATTGTTTTTATTGTTTTTGTGTTGTTTGGTTTATGTCTTTGTGTTTGTTAATTTGTTTTAGTCCTTTTCTCTTTAAAGTAATAAAAAGAATGTGACTGAACTTCTGGAAAGGGTTGAAATGACTCACATCTCAGAAGAGTGATTCTCACTGTGCTCCATGGATACCAGCGATGCCCAAATTCATCAGCGGACCCAACGAGCTGGGACTCTCTTCGTAACTACACTAAAGCATTTCTTTGCCTTTTTCATTGTGCTGCCATTTGTACTGATTGTGCAAAAGCGACGATGGGTAAAATGATGTGTTTGTAGGAATCAGGAGGCGGCACCCAACTCTGACGGTGGTGATTGCACTTTTCCCCTCAACTCTTCCTCTCCACGCACGTGAAAAAGGAAAGTTCAGTTTTCTCAAAATGCACAGAAAAGCAGTTTTCAAAAATTTTGTTACCTCATGAGAGCATGGCTTTTTAATATTCTGTGTGGCAGAATGAGGATTGCACTTAGGCTGCTGCTGTGTATGAAGCTTCATAGTTGTCTCGAGAAAGCACCAGAGCGAGGGCTGGAGCTGTGAGCACCTCTCACCACTGTTCTCACCGAGCACCATTTTGATATGAAAGAACAACTGACAGACAATCTGTAAACTGTGGTTATGCACACTGGGAGGTTTGACAGCCATTTTCTTGAAAATAAGCAAAGTGAGCCAGAGCCTTCAAAGGGAACAACTGACAGCATTTGTTGCCAGTGATAAAATTCAAATTTTTAACCAAACGTTAACATTTGGGAAAACTTACCGTCACTATGAGCATGCCAGTTTTGAAACACTGTAAAATAAAGAAAGACTTTTTGGTGAGATTGGTGAGTTATAGCCACATCTATCACATAGAAAGAAATGCACACCTAAGTGAACCACGAGTTTCCACTGGGCCAAAACACGATGTTACAATACGATGCCTGGGTGAACAATCCAAGCAAATTGCAAGCTAGAATAATATATTTCCACATAGTAGTACAAAGGTTTCATTAATATAGTTTCAAATTCCATATTGCAACAGACCTTTAAGAAACTATCATATCTCAAGTTTCTCTATAGTATTAAAAAAGAATCTTCACAATTATCTGAAAAAGCTACAAGAACCCTCCATTTTCCTAGTGTAAGTTTTCTTCATTTGCTTCAGCCCAAAATAAGACATTACTACAGATTAAATGCAGAGGCAAAAGTGAGATTCTGTAGCCTCAACATGGAAGAAACTTGCAAAAATGTAAGAATGCTGCTTGTCAGTAATTTTTGGAGACTATAATCATTTCTCTTTAAATAGTGACCTTTTGTTAACATGTTTGTTGCTTCATTATAAAATTAATTTTTAAATTTTAATGTTCAATGTTAGTGCTGGCTGATAAAACACACATAAATATTTTGGGGGTTCTTAATAATTTTTAATATCATAGAAGTTAATATCATAAAATCTGCATACTAGTTATACAGAACAGTGGGTTTTGCTTTGGCACTTAGTACATCATATACAATGATCATTTTCATCCACCATTGCTACCCTGGCCCTTTCCCCCATCCCCTTCTCTAATCTTTTTCTTCTACTTTTGTTATAGGCAACCAAGTGAGATCAAATATTATAGGCAGCCAGATAGGGCTGGGCCCTTGAAGGAGCCAGGGCAAAAGACAGGATACCTTTCCCGTGAGAGAGACAGGCACCTCCAGCAGAGGGCCAGGCCTCAAGAAAAAAGGTAAATAGAATGCACCCACATACTTCCCAAAGTATCAGGGGTTGATATTCTAAATAGGTATCCATCACCTCAAGGAAGCCAGAAAGAGCCACTGCCCTAACCCCCTACAGGAAAAGCCCCTAGTCTGAGCCATTATACTCATAATCTGATTGGTTGACCATAGTTTCGTCCCACTTCATGCCCACTTTGTGATTTCCCAATTTCCCCCACCTCAGACCTGCCTCACGTCATGGACTTGCTCTATAAAAATCCCTAGAAAAGGCAGGGTCCCTGGCAACCCACTTGGGACCCCTTGTGTCTCTCTCTTGGACAGAAGCTTTCTTTCCCCCAATAAATGTATTCTGCTCCTAAGCTCTGTTGTTCTTAAAATGCATTCATTGGTTTTAGAGAACTTGAACTCATACTGGGAAACTAGCAGACTGGGAGTTTCTTTCCCCTGTATCACTGTCACTTCATTTCTTTGATTTCTTTTATTTTTAAATTCCACATAGGAGAGAAAAAAGAAAATTTCTTTATTCACTTATCTGTTGGCAGGTGTGTAGTTTATTTCCCGAGCTTAATTATTGTGAATTAGAATATGCAGAATATATAAAGAATTCATAAAACTTAACACCCCTCCAAAAAAAAAAAAAAACCTAATCAATTCCTGGGCATATGAATCAAGCAGACGCTTCTCCAAAGAAGAAGTACAAATGGCCATAGTGTATGGAGCTTCATACATCGTCTTTAGCCATCAGGAGAGTGCAAATCAAAACTACAGTGAGATTTCATGGTCCCCCAGCCAAAATGGCTACCACCAAGGACACAAGAAGGAATAAATGCTGGTAACAGCGCTGGGATAAAGAGCCCCTCTACACTGTGTGGGGGGATGTAAATTAGTAGGGCCACTACCAAAATAAGTATGGAAGTTCCTCAAAACCCTGAAAATGTAACTGGATTGTGGTGTAACCCAGCAGTCTTCCTACCGGGTATACAGTGAGAGAAATCTAACTGTGTCAGGTGCCTGTGTTCCCTTCCCCTGTTTACCATAGCACTCTTCACAACAGCAAGACAGGAGGTCAGGTGTCTGGTAGTGGGTGAATGAGCAAAGAAAATGTGTCCCATATGTACAATAGAAGCTATTCAGACATAGATAAAGGGAAATCTTGTCATTCGTGACAACATGTGTGAACCTAGAGAATATTGTACTAAAAGAAATAAGCCAGACACAGAGACACAAACACCATGCGATCTCACTCATATGTGGAATCTGAAAATGTCGAGCAGGTAGAAATAAAGTGGGATAGTGAACAGCAGAAGCTGGGGCAGTTGGTACAAGGAAGAGGTGTTGTGAAGAGGCTCAAAAAATACGAAATTCAGCTGGAAGGAATAAGCCCGAGGGATCTACTGTACAACATAGCGACTTTCTTGGAAAGTGATAAAGGAGTGGAAGTAAAGTGTTCTTGTCATAAAAATGAGATGTAGGTGAGGTAATATACATATACTAATTACCTAGAATTAGTAATTGCAAAACTTATATACACTGGAAAACATCACATTGTACATGACAAATATACACAGTTTGATCTGTTAATTAAAGTAATAACAACCTTGGTGTGGCAGCACATCCTTTGTAATTCCTGAACTTGGGAGGCTGAAGCAGGAGGATTGTCTCAAATTCAAGGCTAGCCTGGGCTACACAGTGAGCTCAGGACCAGGCTAAACTACATAGCAAGTCTTTGTCTCAGCAAACAAACAAACATAACAAAATAAAAACAAGAAACAAGGAATATAAAAGTAAATCAGACCTATAAACTTTGTTTTGTTGGCTACTGAAGATTGAAGAAAAAGCACCTGAAAGGACTTGCTAGCAAGAGCCTTCACCTCCTTGAAGAGTCACTCCAGGGCCTGGACATGCTCTAGAGAAACTTGTAATCTTCACAATAAGTTCAAGGTAAATTATTTTTTCCTCAAATCTGGCAACAAAAATCCTCAGAAAGTGAAGAAGGTTGATATTTTTTTGGCTTCTTATGTAGCTTTAGTTTTTTCCTTCTCTGCTTTATCTTGGCTAAGACAATAATTTGGAGCAAACCACGGAGGTTTGCTGATAAATAAAATTATCAATTGGCAGCAGTACTGTATTTCCTGACAAAGGCGTTAGCTGGGCCTTGACCTCATGAGTAAGAGAAAATTGAGGAGAACCCTGGTCCTGCACCACTGCCAGATGCACAAAGGGACGGATGCATCACAACCTTCCAAATTGTAAAAGGAAATGGTACAAGGTGTTATTTCTCAGATGGTCTGTTAGTTCAACTTCAGTGGAATTTTGGCAGGATCACACTGACTAAGATTGAAGAAACTTAATTTATCTATAAAAATGCCATTAGAATAAAGGCTGTGCATTTCTTAGCTTGATTTTCTTTTGTCTGTGAAGGAGAGGTGTGCGTGTATGCGTATGTGCGTGTGTGCGTGTGTGCGTGCGCGTGCGTGCGTGCGTGCGTGCGTGTGTGTGTGTGTGTGTGAAGAAAAGAAACGGGCAGCTCTGCCTCCCCTTCTAAACCTGGATTCTGACAATCCTTTTTCTTTAGAGTGAATCACTACATTTCCATTCCTTCCATTTGAGATTTTATATGAGTAGTTCAACTGCACAAAACTTTCACCAATTTGTTTAATTCTTCATCCTTTTCTAGAGTCAGCAGTGGCCCCCTTGTCAAGGATGCCTTCTTGGGCCTTTATAATAAGTCACATCTCCTCCTTAAGCACTTTCAGGATCCTGTACTTTACTTGCTTAGTGTTTCTCTTTCTGTAATGTGCAATACATTCTATAACATGTTCCTTCATTTCTGAATCTCTGACAGGAATTCCAGGAGGCCAGGAACACTATTTATCTTATTTGCCACAGAACCCTGATACCTTGCACAATACAGTGGCCTAAATATTGAGTCAGATCTTGAACATGAATCCAAACTCTCCATGCAGTGAAATACTATGTGTAACAGTTAGCTCACAGATTGGGATGTAGAAAATCCTCAATAAATATTAACTTATTGGCTTTATGAACCTTATATCAAGCTTGGGAGAGAGACAGGACACGACTCACATAAAATCGTATGACCTGCCTGATCACATATCCCTGGTAACAAGTGGAGGCCAAACTTAAGCTGAAGTCTTCTGAATCACTCTTTCTAATAACCACACTCTGAAGAGAGCACAGCACGCTGCTGAAGGAGCCCATGCCTCTGCACCCTCCACCCAACTGAGAAACTCCGCTTGAAGTATCTTCAGTGTCTGACCCAGCAGCAATGTAATGCAACTTAGCTTTGACGTCTTTGTGGCAGCGGCTATTTCCCATCTAGCACTCAGTTCCTGTCTTCAAGACAAGACTACATTTATGAAGGACACCAATGGACTTGGATGGAAAATTTGTTTCGCTTAGGTTCCTTTGCATCAAGGTAAAACTGTTTTATCCAAAATCTCACCAAAGACGTAAAAGAGCAAGTGTGATATGTAAGTATTCCAGGAAATCTGCTTAAAGAAATCTGATTCATCTAAAATGTACCCTTTGTCATAAAATGCAAGCACCTTGGCTGGTGCCCCCCAGCCTTTTTGGTCAGTGAGGGTAATGTGAGGTTGGGCATGATGTGAAGAGGATGGTGAACTCTGGAAGTCAGACTTTATACAGAGCACTTTCCAGTCCTCACTGTAGTCCCATGGAAATTCCATGGGATTTGTAATCCCAAATCCCATGGAAAAGTTATTGGAATTTCATCAAGTTAATTCTGGTCTACTCCCAGTGCAACCCATGGCCCAAATAAAGACACGATAATATATCCAAATGGTGGGGAACCAAGGGGGTCCTGAGTCCAGCTACAATAATGGTTATCCAGAACAAAAGCCTAGACCTGGGGTTGAATCTAGATTCTATTAATTCATGAAGAAAGGAGTGGCTTCAGGATGAGTGACTGTGAGAATGGTGGGAAGTAGGTGAGTACCACGACCTGGGCTACATAGGAGGACTGAAATCATGTCTGCAATATGCAGAGAGAAAGCTATGCAGAAAGAGTAATCTGCATAACACGAATGAGGTAGGATATGATGTTTTGGGGTCAGTGCTTTAGCTCTGATGTGTAACCATTTATGCCCTGGGAAGTTATAGCCTCTTATCCTGAGGCTCAATCCCAGGTCACACCATGGAGCACAGCTCTCCATCCCACCTCATCCAGGCTTACACCCATTTTATTTGGGAGCTACGGGGGTCCAAGGAAATACTGCCCCTTCTTTTCTTCAAAGATGACACATCAGCAGGTCAGCTGGACTGATTTGCATTGCTTAAAGCCAATGGAAGGAATAAGGAAAGTCCTAGCCAGCTCTGTACACATCAATACATGAAAATAGGGCTAGATTCAGCCAAAATGGGGACAACTGCTCCTCCTTCAAAAAGAGTCACCCAGGTGGTCTTCCACAAGATTCGATGATTGTGCAACCACCATGCCAGTCTGAATTGGCTATCTCAAGACTTCCTTTGTGTGTAAGTGAGAAATATACCTCTATTTAAGCTTCTGTGTTTTTCATGAGGCAAATGTAATGTTAAGTGATCTCATTTACAAAACTATTGGGAAAATCAGGCGTTTGAGCTCACTGCTATGTTTGATCCTCCAGGTAAGAATCTGAGAAAACATGTACTTTTATGATACATTTTAAAGAAATACCTCAAGATTTTGAATTGCAAATATTCTAACACATCAGCATAACTAAGTCTGTGTGAAGTATGCCATTTCAGAGCTCATCAGTATAAGACTTATGGGATAATTCTGGCTCATATTGGCCTGATACAACTTTTAATCAGGTGTTTCTTGGGGGGAAATTCTATAGCACAGCAGCAAGGGAGAGAGTCTCAAAGCAGTTTCTCCACTTGTAAATGCTATGGATATGGAAAGGTGCCTTACAAATCATTCAGTTCATCTTTATTTTACAGACAAGAAACCCAAAGAATAATTATAATGAAGATATTCTGTGACTTCCTCCTTGATTTACTTTGCTTTTCTCCCAACCCTCAAATAGCCAAGGAAGAAAACACTATGAAGGTAATTGATCAGGAGTCCGAGTCAGTGATGTGGCCCTTTTCCTAGTGATGGAGCCACTGTTAATTAATGGCCATGGGCATGAAAGTCCACTGTGAACTATTCAACTGGCTGCCTCGTCTGTGTATCTCAGTGGCTAACTTACCCCAAAGCCAGCCCAGTGGAGCAGAGCAAAAGGCCATCTCTGTTATCTTCCTCTTTGACTTTCTTTTTCCAAGAGGCTGTGTGTGTCAGTGAAATTAGAACCTGCTCTTGACTTCTGGATGGAGCAGCCACACATCCACCTAACTACTGGTATGGATCAGCTTCCTCTACCACAAGGGAAAGTAATACGACTTTAAAGCTTCCATTTAAGTTTAGGGCCAGGTAAGTGGTACCCACTTAAATGGCCAGTTGAAAACTCATCCCTTAACCCAGTTTTTACCAGCAGTAGCAAAAATATTGAGTGCCAGCTGCATGTACTGATTCTGTTTCAGCTTCTGTGCCTTGGGTATAGAGTAGAAATAGGAGCAAAGCAAATATAATCAGCAAGCTGAGGAATGGGTCCGGGTCTGTAATCTCAGTGCTATGACACACTTTGTAAACTCTAGTATTACCCCCTAAGTTACAGTCCACTTCCTGACTACAATGGTGTTTGATCACTAAACAGATATTGACTGGAAAGGAATCATCTTGGTAAACATTCTGCATTTGCTCTCCCTTATCCTGGCTGGTCTTTCCCTTAGAATGCAGCGATGACTCAGAAAACTACCAGATTCAGCTTCCTTTATCAATATTCACTTTTTTCTTCTTGACCCTCTACTTTCTCTTTGCCATCCCTGGTTCCCTTCCCTCTTAATTCTGTCCTGTCCATGCTCCAGCCCTAGAACTAGCAGTCCACAAAGCTCCTCTGAGTTTGCTCCACATACTGTGGACACCAGTAGACACTCCTGAAGCTTCAGGACCAGCTACCTAGAGTCCCTCTTCCACCACCTTCCCTCTCCCTTGTCTTAACCAATCAGTTAACTCTCACCTGCTGTGTTGTTTCCATCATGTCACCATGACTCAGAACATAGTTATGGTGCCTGGGGGTTGGGGGCAGAGGGAAGGTGGTCTGAAGCCCCTCCTTCTTCATGCCTTCCTCTTGTAGGCAGCTTTTTTAAATTATCTACATGATGAATCAGCAAACTTTCACTCCTAAAGAGCCAGAGAATAAGCATTTTAAGCTGTGCAAGACATCCAGTCTCTGTCATATCTTCCCAATTCTACCATTCTAGCATGGCCTTATTGCAGTATTTATGTAGCAGTGCAGTTCAGATCTTGAATGTCCCACAAAGGTTCATGTGTTAAAGTCTTGGTCTTCAGGGTGACATTATTGGAAGAGGTAGAGCCTAATGAAAAGTCTTTAGATGATTGCAGACCTGTCCTTGAGGCAGACAGTAGGACCCTGGTCTCTTCTTGCTCAGGTGAGAAGACTCGCTCTATCATATGCCCCCATGGATGTGCCCCTCCATGATGCACCTCCACACACCCAAAGCAACAGGGCCCACTGGCCATGCACTGAAACCTCCAGCACTGCTGAATAAACTTTTTCTCTTTATAAGTTAATTGTCTCAGATATTTGTTATAGCAGCTGAAATCTGATGAATGCAAATGATGTATAAATCAGTAAGTGTGGATATGTTCCAATAAAACTTTGTTGTACATGCTAAAATTTAATTTCATAAATTTGCACATATTGCAAAACATTCCTCCTTTCTTCTTTCTTCATTTAAAACCACTCCAAGCGATTTTTAAAAAATTCTTGCACTTTGCAAAACAGTTTTAGATTGGGTATATAGTCTGTATTTTGCCAGACCAGACATACACACCATCCAGTGTGAGTCTTTGAGCGCACTTTTCCTGACTGTTTGTGAAACACACTTTGAGAAGTTCATCCATATTACTGCTACTTTTTATTCATACTATTTTATCAAATGATTCAACAGCCTTATAAACCAGCTCAAATTGTTATGGCAAAAATCAAAAATCGGGTTGAACCCCACAGGAAATCAAAGCACTCACTCAGAACAAATGGAGTTTAATTAACTTTAAATAAACAATTAGACCAGTCCTTGCTCCCCATTCCCAATTTGCTGATCAGGAATGTGGCCCTTAACTGCCTTTGTTTCTGCCTTATATACATTTTTGGTTTCCATAGTAATAGATTGGAATGTTTGGGCCTGGCCACAGCTGTTTTTCTTGCACCACTTGACCAGGTCAGGCTCCATCCACAATGATATATATTTTCTGTACTCTGTTTTATATGTCCCCCTTCAGATAAATGTTTATCTACGGCCAGGGGAGCGGTGAAACAACTTGGGCAAAGTCAGGATTGCAAAGTTAACTCTTTACAACCCCTCTAGGATGTTTCTCAAGACACATTTTGAGGCTTGCATGAAGACTAGCATTATTCTATCTTAAAATGATATGCTAAAAGTCACCGTCCCTTACAAAATCAGTTTGTGAGAAAATGAGAATATACGTAAGATACTATGAATAGTTTTATTTGTTAAATAAGAGTTACTACATGTCAAAGTCTCCTCATGTAAATTTTTCACAAAAATATTAATCTTAAAGATTTTCATCAATTTAATGAAAATGCACATTGATCATAGCATGGTACCAATGTATTCCCTACAAATGCTAACCCAAGTCAGATCTCCTATCCCTTTAAATTATGATTTGATTTTTGACATGTCAAATCTTCGTGGGTTTCAATATGTCTCTCCCATCATCTCTTCTTCATAGCTAAAGCAGTGCTGAAGCAGGGCTCAGACTGCAGAATGACCTATGGAAACATGTTTCACAAAGCCCATTGCTGTTCATTAGGAATAATTCCCAATGGCCTTCAAATACCAAAATATGTAAGTACTACTGAGTATGTATTTTCTAATAAAATGTAATAATATGTAGGTGAAAAATTTGAGGGTCTCTTTTCAAATCCTTTGAGAATAAATATGGGATCAAAGTCATGTATAAGGCTATTTATTTTTTCTCATGAGGGTTCCTTCAACATAAGGAGAAAAACATCAAAAGTGAATGTTGACTTTCTCAGCAGGCCCACTTACTAGCAAAGTGACCCAGTTCTATGTGGCAGAGTGGCAGAGGATATTACTCAAGTTAATGTCTCAATAAAATTGGGAGTTGAGTGATTTCGTGAATGTTTGAGGACCACAGTGAAACTGTGAACATTAAATCTGGGAATGTTAAGGTGCCAGAAAAGAAAGGAATGCCTGTAGTGTGTTAATTTGTAGAACAGTGGGTGATGCCAGATAAATATAAATTAGAGGTCTTAAAAGTTGTCCAAATATGGAATTAAGATAGCCTCCTTCTTTAGGTCTTGACTTCTGAAGGAATGATGCAGGAACCAGAGGGTTGGGTTAAGACAAAAATTTCTCAAATATTCTTAGGACAATAAAACCTTTTCTTATGTACATGTACTGATTCCCTAAGAAACATAATTATTATGTATTGCAAGCATATGCTAATTTTTAAAAGAAAACCCCTTCTTATAAAACTTTCCCAACAAAATTCTAGGAAATACACCAAGGATTATAGAACAGAATAGGTTTCCCCTAAAAGTCATTGTAACTCTAAGATTCTATGGCTGATATTATTTGACTACAAATAAGAATTATAACAGCAGAACAAAACTAATTCTGGAAAGACTTGAAATGATACCCTTTCCCCACCCATTTCCTGACCCTGATGTAGGACACGGGCACTCAGAAATGTCAGGGAAGATTCTTGGCAAAACAGAAACAAGTGAGATCTGAGAAGCTCAAAAGGCAGCTCCTGGAGACTTGTCCTTTATTCCTCAGGAAAACATGGCTAAAAGCTAGTATCCCTTCCAGTATCTGCAAGATAAGGGTGGAAGACTGAGCAGGGGATATTGTTCCCAGATTCCTCTCAGCATCACAGGATGTCAAGGCAGAGAGCAAGCACCACCAGGAAGCTTATGTCCTCTTCTGGGGAAAGAGTTGGTACATTTCCACTTGTCTGTGAGAAAGATACAGACTAGAACATGAGCAAGTGTGGCGTAAGGAGGTGCATGTGGATGCCAAGTTGAGAAGGGGTGGATTTGTGATGATTAATTTTTGTATGCAATTGGCTAGGACATCATGCCCAGATAATTGGCCAAACATCAGCCTAAACATTGCTTTGAAACAAATTTCCAGATGAAATTAGTATTTAAATCAGCAGACTTTTGGTAAGCAGATTATCTTTCATAATGTTGGTGAGACTCAGCCAATCAGTTGAAGGCCTTCAGAGAAAAAGAAGAAAGACTGATAAGCATTAGAAAAAGAATTTGAGTCTGTTCTGGGTCTCCAGCCTAACCTGCAGTTTTAAACTTGCCAGACTCTATAATCACATAAGCCAATTCCTTCAAATAAACCTGTCTTCATGTATACACATTCTGTCGAGTCTCTGTCTCTAGAGAATCATGACAGATACACCACACCTCCCCGCTCTCTCTGCAAGCTCAGTGCCAGCCCTGTCGTTTACCTCCTGCAAGCTCAGTTTCTTTTCATTTTAGCACATCAGACCCCACTGCAGGTCATTATCCCAATCATTTTCAATCCAAAGTGTCTTCAACCCAAGTCTGTGTGTGTGCATAGCACGAATTGCAGCAGATTTGGGTTAATTAGCCAGGCAGGGGTGAGCAAAGTGGCACAGCCCAGCACAAAGTAAAAAATAAAACCAAGAACAACCAAAAGCAGCGTTTAATGTTAGACATCCTCTTCAAAAATCCCTCAGCCTTAATTATAAACATGTGCTATTCTTTTGTGTGTCATCACTGGTATTTTATCCCAGCGTACACATCAAATAATATTTTTATCTCAACATACAAATCAAATAAATTTCAGAAAGTAGAAAGCACGCCAGCCAGACTCTCTTCTGAGAAAGGAGACTAAAATTCAATAATAGAAAAACTGGAAAAATGGTATTCACTTGAGAATTTGAAAACATTACTTAAGTAAATAAAAATAAAAAGAGAAACTAAGAGCTGTGTACAAAAGCCTATGAGGCGCAGCCGAAAGAACATCTATGGGAATCATTATCATAACATGCATTTTTTTAGAAACTATAATAAACATGAATAAATCCTTGTATTCTATTCAAGAATCAAGAAAGTATATCATAAAATACACTTTCAAAAAGTAGAGCAAAAGATCAATAAAATAGAAAAGTTTAATGTGCTCATTTAATTAATAAATACATGGCAAAAGCAAAAAGATTTCATTGAAAAACAATGAAAGAAGAAATGCTTGTGATGTATCTGTTTAGAAAAAGAACATGCAAATAAGCAGGGTTAGAAACAAAACAGAAAAATCAGTATAATGTAGAAGTAGGAAGAATGTTTAAAGCTTAAGAAAATACCAAATGCAAATGTTTACCAATAAATTTGACACTGCATGAAATGTACAATTTTTATGAATGGAAAAATTGTCAAAACTTACTCAAAACTAGGAAGCCTAGCTACACTATTACTCATGGAATAAATTACAGTAAAAAACCTAATCTTAAAACAAAACAAGAAAGACCTTCAACAAATATTTATAATATACCAGACCAAGCAAGCTGTACCATTACCTAGAAAAATAAATTTTATCTAAAATTTTTCAAAGTACCAAAAACCAGAAAACTTCATACACACAGAAAAGTAATTTCAGGGGCTAGGAGATAGCTCAGAGGCACAGCACCTGCTTTGCAAGTGCAAGGCCCTGAATTTGATTCTCAGTACCAAAAAAAGAGTAATTTCATCTTTGAGATACATAGGGCTAATACAGACACACTGAAAATGTTTTTAATCAGTAAGTCCCATCCAGAATGCATTAAGAAACTACTTGAAACCAATTCTAGAAAGACGAGATGACCCTCATTTTCCTACCCATTTCCTGACCTTAATGTATGACACGGGCATTAAGAAAGATTGGAAAATGTCTGGTGCTCAGCAAGACTGAAACAAATTAAATCTTCACAGCTCAGAACTCAGCTTCTGAGCCTTGTCCTTTGTTTTTAAGAAGAACATCACTTCAAGCCAGTAACCCTTCCGCCATCTGCAAGAGGGAGAAGATGGAAGACCGCGTGGAGGACGGTGCAGTAAGACAGCTAGTGTTTTTACTGCCTAACACGTTTCTTTCTCACACCAATCCCTAAATATCTTTGTAATAATGCTACTGTTTTTAAGGTGTTATACTTAACCCATTCCATAAAACCCACCCTCCACTCCCCAGTCTGCTTAACAATGGTGTGATTTGACCCAAACCAGACCAATCAGATCCTCTCCGCTTAAAATCTGGTTCTTGAAAAAAAATCCATAAGGTCATGAGGCAGTGGGGTGAATCAGATGATGGGGCCACAGCAGCAAAGGGCCCCATAATTTCTGATGCTCTACTTCTCAGGAGTCCTTGTCCTTGGCCTCCTTCAATCATCTGGGTCTTACTTTGTTTCTTCAAAGTGCTCCCACGCTATTGCCAATACATCCGTCATTTGTTTCTGTTCAATGATTATATTTCATTGCTTGCCAGGAGAGAAAGTCAACTGACACAATTTTATCTAGAAATATAATTTACTTACATGAATAAAGATGGAGAAAATACAAAACGTAAGCAGGTAACTGAAAAAAGCCAGTGGCCAGTGCCCTAGATAAGACAAGTAAAGCTAGGAACTAATTAGGTGCAATTATTATAATGACTTTATAACTACAGCAATGTTTAGAAAATCATTTAGTACATGGTCTTTACCCTAATTTTTTTTTTTTTTTTTGCGGTACTGGGGATCGAACTCAGGACCCTGCGCTTGCTAGGCAAGCGCTTATTCCACTGAGCTATATCCCCAGCCCTTTACCCTAATTTTTGAAGGACAGATCAGGGCAGAGATTATCATGCGATTTTACAAAAATGCAAAATGCATTAATATTCTTGCCTGTCAATGGGATTATTGTTCTTTTGGATAGAGAATAATATAGTCTTTCCATGACTATGAAGCCATATGAACAAACAATAACAAAGAGCAAGGTTCAAATAAGTCTTTTCCTTTTTCTGGACTTTGAGAGAAAATAGACGCAAGAGAACCAAGCTGGCAAACATTGACCTGATTTTCTCCTCTTGCCAAGGAACGGAGGAGCTGTACAAGATAAATAAGGATAAAAGTGAATGGAGTGTCATAGTTCCTTTTTGTTTCTGGGAGAAGTTCAATTTATAGGTTACCCTAATGTCAGAATAGGGGATTAAAATGCATCAAAGCAATTTGAAGATATGTACAGACTGGGGCATTTTAAATTAAGTTTATTTTTGGCTTCCATCTAGTCATCGGCAACGAAAATTCACTAACAACATCATTTAAGTGTTTTTGCTTCACATTAGCAAGCAGAAAAAAGTTCAACTGTAGGCAAAAGAAAGAAATTACATTTCCTCTCAAAAATAAGTGCCACGATGATATGAATTTTATAACCCCGTGCCAGTCCACCAAGAAACTGTAAGTTAACCACGGGAAAATTATGAGAACAAAGAGGAGAGCTGAGGATGGTGGCCAAATAGAGACCTATACATGACA
Source organism: Dinomys branickii (assembly GCA_004027595.1). Classification (NCBI taxonomy): domain Eukaryota; kingdom Metazoa; phylum Chordata; class Mammalia; order Rodentia; family Dinomyidae; genus Dinomys; species Dinomys branickii. The sequence continues at coordinate 75,990 of PVLD010003455.1, read as the reverse complement.
GTGAGAAACTTTATGAAGTACTAGAAATAACCTCTTAGAAATAAAATTTTAGAGAATACATCAAAGTTTCCCCTTATAAGACGTACTGCACAGGTTTAAAGAAAATGATAAAATATTATTTTAGAGGGTTAAAAGAAAACCTACATAAATGAGGAGCCCTAACATAGTCTTGAGTGTTAAGTTTCAATTTTTAATATTAAATTTCAAAAGAAATTTCCCTCACTCACACAGTGGAGTTGAGAAGATGATCATGAAGTTCATCTGGAAGATTTTTCCATAAAAATCTTTTCTAAGCACAAGAAAATTGCTATGTGAAAGTTAAGATGTGTTATGTACATGTAGCAACTCCCTGCCAGGAATATAATCATTATGTACTGCAAACGTGTACAGTGGTGCCGCAGGTCATGAACTTAATTTCTTCCACAGTTTCGGTCACCAACCAAATTGGTGGTGAACTGAGTCAAATTATCCTATCGCGTTCAGTGTCACCCAATGTGGAGTGTATGAACAGGAGCAAACGTTTGCCAAACTGAATTGTTCTGAAACAGAAATATTCATGAACTGAGGTATTTGATGCTTAGGTTCACTGCTTACCTTATGGAGAAGTTTAATTGGGTTAGTGTTCTGGTCAGTTTAGGACCAGAATTACAGAGAAAATTGAGTTCGTTAACTGAGGTACCAGTACTAATTAAAAAATTGAAGAAAAATAAAAGTAAATCCAGTGTTCTGGTTCTGATGTCTTCATGTCTGTAGGACCTGGCTTAGGACAATCATAAGTAGATATATATTAAATTTTAAAAATCATTATGCAGTGAGAGGAGGGAGAGTCTTACCGTATTATTAAACATATTACAAAGATCTTATACATGAAACACCTCTGATGTTGATATAAGAATTAAAATATACATCAGAAAATAGAGAAAAGCATCTTGAAAACGCTGGACTAGTGTATACATAAGGGAATTAATATCTGATAAGAATTGTGTTTTAAACTAGGTTTTATTATTGTTTAGGTAAGATGAGGACATCTCTAAAGGGAGGTCAGAGAGAACTGCAGTGGAATAGATAATTTGTTGCCGTCACAGATTCCAAGAGGGCCTTAGATTGGTTTGTTAGTGTACTATCTAAAACTTACTTGCCCTTGAAAGGGGCAGTCTCTCCAGGGGTCAGTAAGGCCATAGATGTCCAAGAATCAAAATACAGACAGTAAGTCAGGCATGATGGCACACACCTGTAATTCCTGTACTCTGGGAGGCTGAGGCAGGAATATCACAAATTCAAGCCCTGCCTGAGCAATTTAGTGACTTAGTGAGATCATCTCTCCTGATACAAAATAAAAAGGACTGGGGACGTCATCCAATGTGAAGGCCCTAAATTCAGTCTCCAGTGTCATAAAATAATAGACACGGTTAATACAGATGGATTTTCATATCAACAGGGTACTATCTATTCATCAGTAGACTGAGTGGCCACAATTATCTGTCAATTTTGTTTTGCTATGAAAATGTTCAACTTTAGCACGTAAAACAGAAATATTAATAGGAAAAGGCGTCTAAGCTAATTCCTACCTAGTAGATGTAGCAAATCAAGGGCTAAGCAACATTCGCGTGGAGCAGAAGCTCAGGAAAAGGAAAGCTTCTCAAATTCCCCTCTGACTTTCGCCTGCCTTGGAGTTGAGGGTAAGCACCAGTGCCTGGAGCTGGGCTTTGAAACAAAAGCGTGGTAGCGATGCGCTCTCCCAGCACAGAGAGGTGGAACGGACCTCAGAAGCAAGCATAGCCCGTGGCAGCCACAGAACGGACCTCAAGAAGCACCAGGGCAGCTGGAAGGCCCTGCATTGCTCTGCCACTCTCTAACTCTCCCTTCGTTGTTTAGTCTGTTTCAATTACACAATGGAAGTCAGAACCAGAGGAACCAATGTGCCGGCAGTAAAGGCCGAATGCATGCAACAGGAGATGGGAGCAACACGGGGTCTGTGAGGCAAGCGGCCAGGGAGCTCCCGAGCTCAGCATCGCCGGCCTGAGGGTCCAGCTGGGCACAACCTGCAGGCAGGGACAGAACCAGATGGCTTCTTGTAGCCTCTTCCAGGACCCACTTTCTTCTGGTAATGTCTTCGATTTATAAATCAAGCCGGCCCACACTGCTGTCAGAGATCTCAGCACACTCACCCAAAACACGATGCCTCCACGCCTTCTCCCTTGGAAGGCCCTCGTGTGACAGATGTCCTGCCCTAAACCCAGAGAAAGAAAAGAAGATGCATCGATGCCAAAAAGAACCTGAACAAACAGGCCTGGCTAAGCCTCCCCCCGCCATTGGCTACCCTCAGCTCTGTCCCCTCCCCTCCGTGCTCCATAAAACCCAAGCACAAATACAGTTTCCCACATTGCTTTTGGGCTTCACCCCTGAAGGCGCCCCAGGGTCGCATAAAACTTACACTGCATGTGCCTGTGTGCTTTCCTTCTACTGTGTCTTTGCCAGTTTAATTTTCAGGCTCAGCCAGGGACCCTGGAGGTGGTCAAGGAAACTTCCCGCCAACACACTGGCAAGTGAGAAATCACTCGGGGTCATAAAGGTGACCACAGCGAAAGCTGCAGGGCAGGGGAGACATGTCCAAGAAACATTTTAAAATAAAATTTAAAGAGGATGAGTAAGAAAGATAGAGATGAAGGTGGTTGTTTCAATCCTGCAGTTACATAGGAATAAAGTCTTGCACAAAGATTATTTGGAAAATTTAGGCATGTGTAAGCAAGAAAGTCTCTCTCTCTCTCTCTTTGTCTGTCTGTCTGTCTGTCTCTCCTTCCCTTCCATCTCTCCATCTTATATGAAACATAAAGGTTACTAATATATACTTTTAAAATCTTAAAAATCAATAAAAATATAAATAGAAAAAAATTGGCAAAAGGTGTAAACTGGTAATCCACGATAAATTGATTTTTTAAAAGCCCATGGCTCCAAACTAATGAAAATAAAAATGACCCTTCTCAGGACTCAAAATACAAATAAAAGTGATAACTGTAAGGTTTCTCGCCAGTGAGGGAAGGAACAAAGGTAAAGCGAGCCTTTATTGTTGGGCACAGGGAGGGCAGCTAAAGAGACACAAGGACCCTGTGAGGAGGAGGCAGAGAGACAAAAGCTATATTGGGCTTAGCTGAGGGCGGGATTTTGGGGGGTGGTCTAAGTGACTTAACAGATGCTGATCGGAAAGGAGGGATCACACGGGCATAAAAATGAGATGGGAAATAGTGGTTAGACTGAAGAGGGTGGAAGTTAGTTTGGGAGGGACACGTTGTTTTAGGCTCTGTACCACGTCAGATGGTCAGATGGCCGCCATGCTGACTTGGCACGGGGTGGGGTGGGGGCATCAATAATCAGTTTTCATATCAATTTATAAACATTATAAAAACAAGTTGAACTGAGGGTGCATTCAATTTGCTCTTAATAGACTATATTTGTGTACTTTACAATCACTTCCAGGGAGAGCTAAAAATACTTTTTACTAGATTTTATTGGATATGGTTGGTCCCCAGGGATACTCAAAGCATTTGGAGTGGCATGAGGACATCAACACTCGGTCATGAGTGCCACCAATTTGGAGCACTGAAGAGCAGGCATCAAACAAGAAAATTTAAAAGTCCCTAAAATCTTGCTGCTGGTATATGTGAAAGAAATTCCACAGAACTTTTTAGTCATAATTCTAAAAACTCCCTAAGATATTGCCAGTAGTGAGTTATGGATCTGAAAGAAATTTTTCTAAACTACTACTATTATTTTTAAAATGTTTAAATTATACTTATTAAAGGAAAGTTTGGAACATCTTTCCAGTCTCAGTAGAAACACTATAAAGTTGCCCTAGAAGGAGATAATCTGAGAATACAGATCAAAAATATAAGAAAGAAATATTATAGGTATAACTGGTGTTCCATCATCATGTTTGTTGACTACTTAATACCTGAGTACTAATTTAAGAAAATATGAAGGTTATGATTCCAGGGGTGCTACTGTGGGCAAAGATTGAGTCTTCTTAGTCCATGTATGACTCACATTTTCCACCCACATTTGAGTGCTAAGGGTTGGACCAGAGTGACTAGGCACTAGTTTCAACAAAAATGACTGAGGAACCAATGACTGAGAACTTTGTCTTTGTGTCAAAGCAGAGGAGCAAGAGGAAGCCTTGGATCTCACCAGCCTACAAGATGTAATCAGCCTAGGAGACCACCATGTAAGCTAGAGGAACATATGTGTCACCTTGGAATTTCACCTTAGTAGGAGCCCTTAAAACTCTGAAAGTCAATTAAATTGATTCTCAGGACATCCTAATGTAGTCAGTAGTCCTGGGTCAAGAAATCAGCTCCTAATTTCCATGTAACCTAATCTTTGGTCATAAACTTCAGACAAACCGCCTTAGAAGTCATGACAGTCGATCACTGGAGATGTAGGACATCAAAGGGGGCTCCATTCCAGATGCATTAGAGTGAAAATGCTATTTGCTGCCCAACTGCCAGGCAATGAGGTGTGTTCAAGGCTTTAACAGAATAGGAAGAAAAGCTTGCCACACACAATTTGTCTTGGCCAATTGTACTGACTGGTTTTTCCATAGTTCAGAGAAGAGAACATAGTCTCTTCCAACCCACTGTAGCCAGAGAAATAACTCAGAAATCAGACAGGCAGAATCTCCACCTTACTCCCAGCTTATTTGAAGATGCTTATCGTCACATATTTTTATGCGTCATGAATTGATTTTTCAACTTTTATTTTAAAATAGACACATAAAGCATCACAAAAATAATACATGGACCCCCGTGTTGTCTTTACCCACCTTTCTCTAACTGCACCATTACAAATAACCATAGTCTAGGATCACCACATAAAATACACGATATTCAGGTAAATTTGAATTTCAGAAAACACGTATGCTTTAGCATAAATATGTCTTGATGTTACTTGTTATCTATCGGAGGCTTAAATTCAACCGTATGCCCTGTATTTTTATTTGCTAAATCTAACAAGCCAAACTATAGGGTCAAAATCAGGAAATTTTAACATTGGTAGAATATAGATGAGACTACAGACCTTATTCAGGTTTCACCATTTTTACATGCATCCTCTTATAAACATACATGGTTTGTAGCTTTTCAATTTCAAGAACAAACACCAAAAGTATCTGAGGATGCAATGCAGAGTCCATGTAGCTGCACCCAGCTGCAGCCTGACTCGCCCTGTACCAGGCAGCTTCCAGGCTAAGGGCCTGGTTGAATGGACAGGCTGTGTAAGATGGGTGGAAACAAATAGATTTGGGGTTCACTCTCATCTAGAGAACTTGACTAGCTGTCCACCTTCCTAGGGAAGGTTTTCCCCTTGAATTTCCTTTGTTTTATATTGATAGGCCATGATTTCCCATGTGAGTAGCCACTTTCATGCTTTATAACAAGGAGAGTCAAATTCTTTCCCTAGGGCTATAATTTATATTCTGCAACCCACAATTCGATATTCAGTCCCTTGGATGATTATCTTTATTTTCTTTGTGAACAGTGGTGCTAAAAATAGGGAAGGAAAACAGTGCAGGGAAAATAAATCAAACTTCCCACAGCCTACACCACGCCACCATGCCGACTGGGCAGCTTCCTTGAAGGATCATTGGGCAGAGATATAGGGGTGGGAGCAGCTAAAGCCAGCAAGGGAGGAGGGAAACAGGCAATGTGCCCCCCTCCTCCAGCAGGCCACTTCAGCACAGCACATATTTGCCTTGCAGAAGCAGCATACTTTAAACACAAGGGGTGTTTCATGCCTGCGGAGGAGTTACCGAAAGAGGATGCCATAAAAGATACATTATAGCCCTGAGCCACAAGAAAAGAAATCTTCAAGAACTTTAAGTTCTTGCATGGCCGGAGAGACCAAGCTAACCTTCTGGACCCACCCTTAGACCCTACTTCTGTGTGGAGAAGTACCCTAGCAGTTAGATGGCAACAAGCCAACTATGAACTTTCCACAGTATCCCATAGAGAAGTGAGGAAAATGAGAATTCTGTTTTTCATAGATAAATATTTCAATTTAAAGTAATGTCCTTTGTGGTCACTTCTAGAGTTTTTTCTGTAAAAGATGCCCTTTCTATTATAAAATAATGATAATAATGACCAGAGGTTTTGCCTTTTTCTGTTCTTTCACAAATAAAATCAAATTTTGATTATAGTCACAATAACTGTAACACAACAGCATGCAATGTAAGAATGAGCACACGCTCCTTGGTCACAGGAATTGGCTTGGGCAGCCCTACTCCGCCGACATGCTCCTCCTTCTCCTGTGTCTGCGCACTGTGTGGGGCACGTTCCCCCCGTGTGATGACAGAGAAGCAAGAGAACAAGACGGAATCTTCTTGTGGCCAAAGCAAATCACATGCTTGAGCCCTAAATCAGAGGATGGAGAAGTGCACAGGGAGAGGAAAGTTAGGGTTCATCATTCCTTCTCCCACAGATGGGAATTACAGCAACTCTCATTTTCTTCCGGTATTTGCCTGTCTGAGAAACAAACAGTTGGAGAATCACAGCCTCAAAGGACATCTCTGATTAGGAGGAAAAAAAGATAACATGATAAATAGCAGTTTAGGAAAAAACAGAGAAAAAAAGTATGTGGCTAGAATTTACCTGCACCACTACTACTGGTCCCCGCTGGGCTCTGACAATTCGAGCTCTAAGCGTTCTGTTCACGCAGCTCCTGTTTGATGAGATCTGGTGCATCTTTGGGGCAATTTAGGATGGCCATACTGTACCTGTCACATGTTTACGGCACTTTTTATCAAATTGATAATGGGTTTACTTACTTATGACCATCGGGAAAAAATTTACTATCCAGAATTCTGAGTGAGATCATAGGTAATGGATTACCCAAGTGCAGTGGATCCAATTTCCAGCCAAGGGAACTAAATGTTTTGTTCCTTATAAATTCATCACCTAAATGCTCTCTGCGACAGATTATACTTTTTCATGCTTGTTCAGGTTCGACTTTGTCAATAAAATACTCAAAATATATATATTTTTTTGTATTGGGAATCGAACTCAGGACCTTGCACATGCCAAGTAAGGCACTGTGTCCCTGAGCTATATTCCCAGCCCTCAAAATACTTTAATACCTTTAAAAAAATTTTAGTGACAAGAGAATACACTGGAAGTCTATCATAGTGGTCTCAAGTGAGAAAGTTTAAAAAAAAAACCATTACAAGTTGTTTGAAACCAAGCATTTTGAAAATTATCCACTTACTAGAACTAGGGTCTCTGGACAACTTGAAGAAAATAAATGGCCTGAACTCATTTCCGGGACTCGCTTCTTATTTGTGAGGTTATATAATTTCTCTGTTCTTGCTTAGTTCCTCTCTCTCTCTCTCTCTCTCTTTGCAAGCTAAGAAGTGGAAAGGCGATTTAAATGTGTTTCTGTGTGTTTTCAAGTACTATTGAACAAAAACAATGCAAACCTGGAAATTATCTCATAGTCCTGGGAAGAATATTCAAACCCTAGCACAAAGCCACGGGAGAACAGCTGTCTCTTAGCAGAGGCCAAAAAGCCTTGCTTCTCTTTGTCAAAAGAAAGCTCTGAGCATACAGCTTCCTGCATCCCAGCCAGGGCGCTTTGGGCAATTCTACAAGAAGGCGGCAAAGGCCTTTTGTTTTCTAACCAGCTGCACTTACCCGCAGGTCCGAAACAGCAGGTGCTCCAGCTGCTGCACAGCTGGGCCTCCTGGCATATCTGCTTCTGAGGGCCCGAGGGGTTGTGCCCACTTTTAAAGGTCATGTGGACACAGTAACATTCACCACTTTCACCAAGGATCCACCCAAAGAGGAGTTGGCTTAGTTTGCAAGTAAAAGCCCTGCTGAGGGGCAGGAAGAGAAAGCAGTTGAACAAAGGCAGGCGCCTCACCTGGTAGATCTCTGGGCACCCAGTGTTTTGTTCTGGTTTTTTTTTTCTTCCCCACAAACAAATAAACTGAGTTCCTTTCGTCTAGTGCAGGCGACGCATCCCATAAATACCCAGTAGTGCAGGTATTGGGCTAGGACCAGTGATGCCCCGGCCTGAGTCCCTGGTTTCTGAGAAAAGCCTAAAGGACATTTAACTGCAAGAAAGATACACAGTGGCGCTGAAGTTCTCCGGCTTCACAAAAACAAGTAGCAGGAGAAAACAGGTGCATCACAGTTGTGAAATCTGAAAACCAGGCAAACGATAAGTGACATCGCATGGCAGTGGAAAAGCTGAATCCCAGCCAGCAGAGAATAAGTCAGGAAGCCCCAGGATTTTGCCACGAGCTTCCCAGATCTCAGCAAACTGCAGTTCTGCATATGTCTGGGTGGGGCTTGAAACCAGCACACTGAGCAAAGGTGTCTCCACGGAACTCTAGACACACAGGGAGCCACTCATGTCCAGTTAGGAAAACTGCTGCCAAAACTGAATCCAGGAAAGAGAGTGGGCGGTTCCTCTTTGAAGGAGTGTCCCTGGGCTTACAGACATGCAGGCCTGGTGTAAGTCAGGAGGTGCCAATGAAAACAGGCGGCTTATGAAAGCCGCGCGCATGCTTGAGGATTACTCCTCCACGCTTCCTCTCACCCCTAGCTTTTCCTCAACCTTTTCTAAAATCAGGCACCTGCACTGGTATCATCCAGGCAAGGTATTAGAAGAATCCCGGGGCAGGGGAGTGGGTCTGATCCATAACTGAAGAGACTTGAAGAGTTTGAGACAAGCCTGGGCCACGTAAGACCTTATCTCACACAAGCTCTTCTCATTTCCTTCAGTTTTACCAGCCACCGATATCCCTTTCCCAACCGCCTCTCCCACTGTCCTTTACCTGTCATACCTAACCAAACTCTAAGTCAAAACAGAACCACGATTATCACCTAGGCCACCATTCCCAGCCTGCAGAAACAGGCTCTGCCTCTGCCTCCTTGTCGAGCAGCGGGAGATGGGCCTCAAATATTTTCCTCTTTCTCTTTCAACCTCCCTGAAAGCTGGGTCTTAACTCTGGAGGCTGAGAAAATGTGTTCTTGCGCACTGATGTTTGGATGCTCCATCCCCAGAAGTCATTACCTGTCTGTCTCCTGTCCCTGACATAAGCCCACTGTCTATTATGTCAGCATTAAAGCCTAAAGCCTAAAGGACTATGGGGCAAACAGCCACTGTTGCAGTTCTATTTTTATTTTTAAGAGACTATGTACATATGTGGCTTTAACATTCCATTCAGAAAAGTAAAACACAAAAGGCCAGATGCCATTTACCCTCCACCCTCCCTTTCTCAAAAAAAAACTCACATCAGATGAGAAAAAACTAAATTACGTAAAGTTTGCAAAATTAATTACTCTGTCAGTGAATAGTTTTATTATTCAAGATGCTGAGAACCACATTTTATTATTCTGTACCCTCAGAATAAAATATTTGAAATGTGGGATGAAGTCATTTTGAGCTGCTTCACTAAAAGGAGGTGGACCAAAAAGAGTACTTGCAATTAACATAAAACATTTATCGGGAGGTCTGCTGGGCTGTGATGAAGGGAAATGTCTGCAATTTTTATTACTAATAAATCCCATTAAATGTGTGGTTTGTGGTCATTTGGGGCCACTGTTCTGTGCTATGAGCCTAACCTCAGATCGTGGAAGCTATATTTACAGATTTTTATCAACCATCCCCTGCAAAAGATTAGAATCCTCCAGAAGCTCCTGGTAATTAGGAGGAGATGAAGGACCAAAGAGCTAAAAAATAAACAAATAAATAAATTAATTAATTTCATTACTTGTTTTGTTCAAGACTTGAAGCTGGGTATTTCTATAATCCGCGAGCTTTTAATAAAGATAACAAATGAGAAGAACCGGTTTCAGTTTTTAATTATCTTGCTCAATGCATATTTCCTGACCTAAATCTGAGGTCCCCTCCTTACCACCCCCTGAGCCTGTTTATGATGTGCTGTTTCCTCAAGGTCAAATTCCAAAGGCGAGGCGTCTGCCTCAGCGTTTGCCTCATAACATTTTCCATAAATGTTGGACCCTGAGGGTCCTAAAGGCAGTGCGAGATTTTTTTGAAGTTTTCTTACAGAGAAATGACTGGGTTTTCATGTATCAGTGGTTTCAGGTATTAAAAAGATGGGTGGGGGAGCTGAGAATAACTGACTCTCCAGCTGGAGGAAACCTCAGGTGCTTACAAACTTAACTGCTTCCTCTTAAAATGCACGGAGGTGAAGGGGTTGCCCAGTGTCTGCCGAACAGCCGGTTCCCTACAGCAGTAGAATTGGAACTAAGACCCTTGACTTGCAGCCCTAGCTTTTCTCATCCCCTTTTGAAGTCATTATCTACATACGTTACCTGTCCTCCTTACCCGGAATGCGACAGGCATCAGATCTTAACCCTTTCGAGGTGGAGCTGTGTTCTGGCCTCGCCTCCCCGTTGCCGGTGTCACTGCCTTGCTTCAGCCCCTCGCTGCGTCCTGCGTGGACTCTGCGGGTCCCGCTCAGCTGTACGGCCACCGACACTCCCCTCACCCCAGCTTGCTCGCTGGGAGGCTACAGCATGGCCCACCCAGGAGAACCACTGCAGTCACATTGCGCTCCAGTTTAAAACCCTTGCTTGGCTTCCTGTTGTCTCGGATGTCCAGTTCAAGCTCTTTATGCTCACACAGAAAGTTCTTTGCAAATGTTTAGCTCCTCCCCCCATGCAGTCCCCAGGGTCTCTGCTTTAGTCCCAGGGAATATTTCATGTCACTTTCCTCTGCTCACAATTTATTATATACCTCATCTGACTGGCAATAAATCCCCCTTGTTTGATTATTGGAAAACCTTGAGTCACCCTTAAGCAGCAGTCTAAAGGCTGCTTTCTCTCAGTTTTTGTAACACTTTGGAAGTGTCAACTCACTTTGGACATAAATAATCTCAGCTGGCCCCCAGTCCCATGCTTCATTATGGTTTGCTGGACCACGCATAACCTCCTTGGCCACTGTGTCAACTGGGCCCTCATGCTCCTCACAAATGCTCAGGTGGCTTCTATGTGCCTTATCCTGCTTCTTCTTCTCTCTGAGATTCAGGCCTTCGCTGTCTTGGTGATCAAAGCTGTCTTGTTTTCTAATGTAGTGTCTCCCCAAACTCATGAGTCCTGTTACGACTTCTCTCTTTTCCTCCACCCCATCCTAATCTTTTGTACCCAGAACGGCTTCCCACACCAGGATTCTCTCCCAAAGGCAACTTACAGCCTGCATGACCTTCTCACCCAGGTAAACGGACCAATGAAATAATGAAGGTGAAACTTCTCACACAAGCATGGAAGGAGCCATGATGTGAGAAGTTTCTGTGATTCTTTGTTCTTTGTTCCTTTTTTGTTTTTGTTTCTTGTTGTTATTTTTGTGGTGCTGGTAATCAAGCCCCGATCTCCTGCATACTAGACAGATGCTGTACCACTGAATGAGATCGCTAACTTAACTACGTGTTTAGACTGAGAATTAAGGTCAAGAACTAGGCCTTCTTCTCCTTCCAAGAGCAATACCTGGACCAGTGCCAGATGTGAGAACGACAGAGTCCAAAGAAATGAACTACAAGTTAGATGGGGAGTCAGTGTAATACGATATCCCTCTGGTCTGAAAAATAAACAATTTGTGTAACATTATGATTGGTACTTATTGGAAATTAGACACAGATGCTTATCTCATATTTTATTATAACAGAATACAGTATTTAGAAGGATAAACCATTGAGTATTTTTATTCTGACATGATCTACTAGGTTATGCTGTGGTAACAAACAACCAAAGATCTCAGCGACTTAAAGCAGTGAGGATTTCCCATCCACTCTGCATGACCAACACGGACGCATGAGGGGCTTAGCATCAGTCTAGGCCTTGGCCTGATGAAGTTTTATTTCAGTGTTTGTATGAGGGTTAGAAAGTCTTTGATTAATGATTATAAATATATCATTTCTACCTAAATTCATTTCTAGAGCTAGTTACTAATTTCAAAGAGACATAGAAGAACAATTCTAACCTATACCTGAAAGCAAAGGAAAATTGGATATTAATAGAAATGATACCATTTATAACCTTTTATCCCTGGTCACTACAGATGCAGTTCCTGTTCCTCTTCCTCCTTCATGGAAAACGTATCTCCTCACGCTCCTATTCAATACTATACCCTGGGGGCCTGTGCACTGGGGATAGGGATGGAGTGAGAGCTGACTTCTTCCCTGGATACATTTCTAGTTCAATAGGAATTACATTTGCACTGATACAAAACAAAAAGGTATTGCCCATCTACATTGGTTTCCTGGGGCTGACCCAACAAAAGCACTGCAAAGGAAATGCCTCAGTATGCCTTATGTCTCATACATAAGGAGGCTGTATGCCTAAGATCAAGGGTTATCAGGACTGGGCTCCCTCTGAAACCCATAGAGTGAAACCCTTCCTTGTCTCTCTCCTGACTTCTGATGGTTTGCCAGGAATTATGAGGATTCCCTGGCGTATGAACAATCTCTGTGCAATCTTTTTTTCTGTTGTCTCTTGAAATTCTTTCTTACATCTGTTTTCTCCCATTCCTCCTCTTGGGAGGACACTGATCATATTGGTTTAGGGTACCCTAATTCAGTGTGACCTCATCTTAATCTGATTACATCTGCAAAAACGATTTTTCCAAATAAGGTCCTACTCACAATTGTTAGAGATTAGAAGAATTTCAACATATCTTTTTGTTGGCCACAATTCAACAGATAACTCCTTCTACTGGCCAAACCCCTTCATAAAGAGACCCTATAGCCCATCACCTAGAGAACTTTGGGCTCCATATGGTAACTGAATAAGACTTTGGTGTTGACTCCCTTAAAGAGGATGTTTATGTATTCTGCGTGGGTGAAGAAAAGTGAACCAAATATTTGGTGTCTGTGAACCAATATTTGATGGAGCACTGTGGTAGACATCACAGCCCCTGGTAGGTGTTTCCAGTTGTCTTTCATCCAGCCCAACAACAGGATTATACCTCTCTGCCCCATGGATCAGTGACCAGGCAACCTCATTCAAACCAGTGAAATGTAAGCAGAAGTGACTTATTTCATGGTGCTAGAATTTAAAAATCAAAGAACAACATTTTACCTTTACTTTAACTCCCTTGTTTACAAGTAAATTGCTACATAGTGAAAATTACAGAATGAAAGTCATCATGGAAAGATATAATTAAGAAAAGAACCCTATCAAACTGATTTGTACTTGGCATGTAGAAGGAGTGGTAAATGAGTCCTTGTTCTACGATGCACATAGCCTATAACACAAAAATATTATACATATGTATAATAAAATTCTTCCATATCATCATCAGGAAATCATATACAACTATTTGTATTACTATTATTCGTAGCAAGAAAAAGAGAATCAGTGCAAATATTCATAGAGTAAAATAAATAAATGATTTCTATTTAATTAATAATATAAGGCAAAGAAAATGAATAATATAAAAATCAATATAGATAATTTTGGAGGCCTAATTTTAAGTAATTATAAAAGGATACATAGTTATGATCCCAATTCTCTAACTCAGCCAGAATTAATCAATATATTGTGTGGATACAAAAATGTGTAGTAAAAGTAGTGAAAAAGCAGGGAATAAAATTCAGGTAATTACTACTTTTGGTGCATATGGAATATAACGTAATAGGAGAAAGCATACAGACAGCTCCTGGGGTAAGATAGCCCACTGCTTAGCGTGGCTGGTGAACAGGAGGTGTTCACATTAATATGGTCTTTACTCTCTATAGAAAACTTTTTTGTACCTTTTCCCAATCTGTATTTCACAATCTAAAAATGAAAGCAAATCTGAGGAAAAATACATATAAATAACATTATAGAATGGTCTTATAGAAGTTCATTTATAGAAAATAATGCTACAGAGGCTAACTCATAATTATAGAAATGATATTTCTCTTAAAATCCGTAACCTTAGTGTACACATAAGTATACACATACAACTCTCCACATATTTTAATAAACAGAACTGACCTTTCACTTGTCAAAATTTGTTGTTTTTCCTTTGTGAGACTACACAGAAAAAAATAGTCATGAAAAATATATGAAGGCTTCTTTTCAGGAAGGGAAACTTTTTTCCCACACTAGTGAAACTGCCACTTTCACACCATGTTCTATGTTCCGCCTTTACATGTTTTTTACTATTTCAGTGGTATTCCTAAAAGAAATTTCTTGCCATAAATACTTTCTTAATAAAATAAAAAATTTAACCACCTTCCAAATAATACCCTCCAAACTTTTTATTCTCGTCTCTTCCCTGCTGAGTTTTGATTCTCACATCCTCTCTTGCTCTTTTTAAGTATATTGGTTGATTCCATTTTTAAACCCTATAAATTATATAGATAATGCTAGTTTAGATTTGTATGTAGGGGTCAGTCATTGTGGCAACCTCCTACCTGCCTTATTTTTAAAAATTTCCCTAGTCACCGCAAACTCTAGCAGCTACCACAGTGGCTGGTAAGTAGCCATTGACACTGAGGCCAGATCGTCCACTGGCAAAAAGATTACGAGTTGCCAAAATCTTGGCTGATCATTACCAATTTTTTGCAATAAATTATTTTTAATTAAGATATTTATGTTTTCAAATCTAAGGCTATTGGACTCAACAAACTATGGTAAAGTGCCAACATAGATTTTTATATGTACTGGGAAACTAAACATTTCATGTGACTAACTTTATCATATTTTCTTTATTACTGTGGTTTGGAACTGAACCTACCAAACGTCTGAAGTATACTTGAAATTAATTTTATATTTTATATTTGTTAATTCTAATATCAAAAGACTTTGGAGTCTAAATTTTTATAGTCTGTTTATTGTTTTCTTGTATGTTCACTGATGAACATTTGTGAGTGAATATTTGGTTGCTCTTTCTCCTTGGGAAGCTTGGTGGTCTCTTCTCCAAAAGGATTTGTGGTTTCTTCTGTCCACCCTCCAGGGTGGCACTGTCGGCCTCTGACCATAGCAGCCCCCTTTCAGGGTCTCCAGGTTAATGTGGAAATCTCTGGCCTTGCTTCTGAGTTTGCTGCTGGCCCAAAGATTTGTTTTTTAGTCAGGGGGCTGATATAAAAATTTTACTTCAAATAATCCGCCATGTGACCCACCTGTGGCACACACCTGCAATCTTAGCACTTTGGGTGGCTGAGGAAGAAGGGTCACAAGTTGGAGTCCAGCCTAGAAACACAGAGACTTAGTGAGACTCTGTTTCAAAATTTAAAAACAGTAATTTTTAAAAAGGCTGGGGACGCACTTCAGTGCAAACACCTTGGATTCAATTTCCCTACTACCTCCCCCCAAAATCCATCATTTCTGTTTGTTTACAATTCAACCCTTCTCTCTGGTTAACTCACTTTCTGTGAAAGGTAGTAGGGAACCTTATAGATGTCTTTAATTTCTTCTAAGTGATGATTTGTTTTAGTTTTTTTCCTTTTTAGCCCAACAATTCTCCACAGTATAGTTTATTACACTATACTACCCTTTAATTATGTTCAATTAGACTTACTTTTCATCTCCAGAAAATGAAAGGGTAGGCTAATTTATTTTGCATCATTTGAAAATATAAGAATTCATGAATTTCTTGGGTTTAATACCCAGTGGGCTTAGCTAAACATTGTTAAATTTTTCAGGGGCAATTTAAGACTTGCTCTCTGGCCTGTTGGATAATTTGTATGCTAAACACCTTGCTAAGAGAACAGGATTAGACGTAAACAGAGGCTTGCTAATGTTGGAGAAACACAATATAATAATGTAATTTAAAATAGCTATTTTAACATTATGATTACCTAACTTTCTGTCACCCAAAGATATTCAGAATCCAAGCAATAAAATGTATGAGACTCTTCTTTATTCCTTCCCTGCTATAATTTTTCTTATCAACATCCCTGGCAAACCCAAATTATAACCAGATAGCAAAATCTTAGAGTTACAACACTACAGCTGGCTTGGGGCTCAAGACTTTTGTCTTTCTAAAGACAAAAAAGTAAATTTCTCCGATTACTTGTGTATGCTTATTCTGTTTATTTAAAACTTCTTGTATCCCTAAGACTCTTTCCAGTCTCCCCGATGGACTCACAAACAAACCTTGAAGAATCTAAAGATAAAGTCTATTCTTTCTTTGAGTAAAGGATGAGAGAATTTTCTAGAATGCTTTGTTTCTACCAAATGTACTCCAGTCTTCACTGTACATCTTCAGAACCATTTGCCCTGTTTCATTTCCCCGGAATCTTTTTTGTTTTCACACCTGTTTAGAATTTGTGGCATTACTTTGTGGCCTTTGCCACTATTACCAAAGGTAGGAAAATATTTTTGGAAATTCAGTATGCAGGGCTAACATATGTTTGGAGTAGTTCAGGTTGTGTTTTAGACACTGCCTTCCCTAGTATTTCTGTCCTTTTTCTCCCCACCCTGTACCTTCAACAGTGTAGGAAGCTAAGGGGCTTGACTAGCAAAGGCTCTGCCCAGCTAGACCCTGTCTCAAAACAAAACAAAACAAAACAGAAATTAAAAGGCTGGAGAGGTAGCTCAATGTGAATCCTCTGTGTTCAATCCTTGGTACTGAGTAAATAAAAATAAAATAAAATAAATAAAGGAGATAGATGCCTCTCATTGTTCCATTTTAGCTCATTTCCTGGATTTAGTATACGGCTTTGAGTGTCTGCATGTGCTTAGGACTGCTAGATATTAAGAATATAACCGCAAAAAGCGGTGCTCCCTATCCTCAAGTATAAAAGGAAAAATTAACTCTAGGATGCTGCATATAAATACCAACTCATGCCATCAATAAAGTTTGGAGGCTGAAGGACACCAAAAAGGAAATAATTTTGCAGGCAATATACATATTGAAAAGATATCATAATCCATCACAATAACAGATTAGGAAGAAAGTGACATAATTATCCCAATAGATAACCACACCATATACATATATAGACCATAAGGAAGGCAAACATGAAAAAGAAAGGTAACAGAAGTCAGTACCAGAAGTACCAGAAGTCACATACATACAGCTATATAGTCTTATTTGTCACCTGATGCATAGTTTGCAAACAAAAACAAAATTTTGCCAAACACTTCTATTTGTGAACTAAATTGTTTTCAAACAAAAGCCTTCATGAACTGAGCTGCTACTGTTTTTGGGTTTCAGACTTATGCGGAAAAGACAGCTATCTGTATATAAAGATTAGAAAGATAAATGATAAAAAGATTTACCTTTACATCTGTACACTCAAGTAAATCTGTTAGTACAACCCATTGTCTTAAGTCAGCTCAAGTTGTTGTAACAAAATGGCACAGACTGGGTAGCTTTATAGAATAGAAATTTATTTCTCACAGTTCACGAGCCTGCAAGTCCAAGATCAAGTGCCAACCTGGTCAGGTTGACAGGCTCAGGTTTATAGAGGCTGCCTTCTTATTGTATCCCAGAATGGCAGAGAAAGAGAGATCTCTTCTTTTGTGTCTCTTCATATAAGGACACTGAAACCACTCATGATGGCAACATCCTCAAACCTAACTAGATTTTTCAGGTGTCATCTAAAAATATCATCACATGGTGTATTGGGGCTTCAATATATGAATTTTGGAGGAACATAAAAGTCCATAGTAAGCCTAAAACTACGTAAGTCTCAAAATCACTGTATCAGATGCAAACCCTGAAGAGTGGTGCTGGCTCACTAGAAGAAAATGGCTAGAATCTAGGCCCTATAAGAGGAACAGCTGACAGCCATAAGTTTCAGGGTTCTTTGGCAGGGTGGCCAACTCTCCAGGACATCAGAGTTTTACAAAGTTCTTTATTTCCTGAAGCAGTGCTTTCCAAAATTGAATGTACACCAGGTTGGCCAACTTGCTGTTCCCAAGCTCAGCAGACTTTGGTGCATAAGGTTTGAAAACTCTACTTTGGAAATATTGTCCATAATTCAGCAACCCTTGCCCCTCACTGTCATATGTTCAGGCTCATGGGCTTGTGCTGGCCCATCTCTAAATTTAAAAAAATTCTGGGAAGGGAAATCACAGTTGCAATCTCAAGTATAGTTATCAGAGAAAAACGGTGCATGAAACTCAAATGCCACACGGCAGTAGGTACAAATGGCAGGTGTTTCATTCTATGGCAGCAGAGTACCACTAAGCGGCCTTGTCACTTAAAATCACATCATGAAACCAGAGTCTAAGCTACTCTATTCAATAATATTCGGTGTTGCCATGAGAAATTTATGAATCATTGCTGACCCAGAGGAACCTAAAATACCTCTTCCATGATAGAATATTTCATTTTTAACTTTACAAAATTTCCTTTCTAATTACTAAAAGTGAAGAGTAAGGCATAATATAGTAAAAAGTGAGTCAGAAAGTTATAGCCACACAGCTCCATGTGTCCCACACGTTACACAAGGGTTGTTTCTTACCTACTTACACACTCTGAGATGATACAGAATAGATCATGTTATGATAATTATAATGAGAATATATTATTTATTACCAAATGTGGGATCTCTTCTCCATGAAATCAAGTCATATATTCACCCACTTCCTTTGCTAAAGATATTTATGTAAACAATTTTTTTTGAAGCCACAACATAGCTCAACTCATAACACCATGTTTTAGAATTCTTCTAGTTCTTCTGCCCTGAGCTGTATCTGTAGGTTCTTGACATAAAAAGCTTTTCTTCATTTTAAAACTGTAACCTGGAAGCCTCCCCCTTCTCAAAAACAATGAGAATGCAGAAGATTAAATCCTGCTAAGTAATTGTTTTCTAGTCTAATTGGTTAGGACATTTTGCTTAAAATTGAGAGGAAAAAAATAAATGTCTGCAGGACCTAAGTAAAACCAGACAGACATGGCTTTAGTGTGAAAGTGGAGTGTTCCCTAAAGGCCCTGTGTTAATGGTTTTGTTCCCAGTCTGATGTTTCTGGAAAAGGGCAGAAACTTGAAAAGGTAGCACCTACTAGGAGGTCTTCTGGTCACTAGAGGTGCACCCTTGAAGGGGATAATGGAATCCCAGTCTCTCTTCTTCCTCTCGCTTCTTCCCAACTGTAGTGGATTGATAACTGGTGGTCAACTTATGACCCCCAGCTGAACTGAGTAAGCATGGTGCTGGGGGCGGGAGGCCCACCTGGGAACTGTTGCCAGCAGCATAAGAGGCAGAACCAGAAAAGGAATAGAAGGCTCTTGGGAGCTGAGAAAGGCTGCTGGGAGCTGGTGGAAATGAAGGAGCTGTTGGTTCTGTTGGATGAGCTTATCACACTGGCTTTCCTGATGAACTATGCTGTTTTCATCCTTCAAGGAGTTCAGGACCTTGTTGGAACTGAGAATAGCTTTGGTTCACTTTGGGGGAGCTCTGGTCATCACCTTGAGCATCAATTCCTGGGTCCAGAGGGGAAGATGATGCACTGCCAGTCTCCTGGAGAAGTTTGTTGCATTGGCTTTCTTGATGGAAACTCAGCCATCTTGATCATCGGAGGAGCTTGGGACCTCACAGTCGCTGAGGATGGCTGTGGTACCTTTCAGGGGAACTCTGGTTCTTACTTTGAGCATTGCTTCCTAGCTCCAGTGCAGATCCCTCAGCCAGCTAGCACAGCTCCTCTATCCCACTGGCATAGACTTCGTAGATTCCACCCCTGACCTTTGGGCCTTCCCAGCACATATCCATGAAACAGACCTACTGCAAAGTTGTCATGGGCTCTGGGCCTCCAGTTGGATTCATGGGAAGCACTGTTATGAGCTCTAGGTATTCGACTGGATTTCCTGAATTCTCTTGTACATCATTCTTTGGGTAACTATTATAAATTATCTTATAGAATATGTGTCCTATATTACATTGTTCTCCTTTGCAAAATACCCCCAAACCGTAACACCTACCATGAGATGAGCAATCTCATTGTGCCGCACATTCCCACTATGATGCTGTGCTTTACCCCAGGCACACAGTAACAGGGACAACTGGCCATGGACTGAAACTTCTAAAACCATGAACCAGTTTTAACAGATAACCTTTTATCTGTATGAGTTGATTGCCTCAGATATTTGTTATAGTAATGAAAAGCTGACCAATACCTTTATTAAATGTCCTAAGGGAACACTTCAGACAGGAAAAACAGGCCAATATTCAGGGTTACTTTAACCATAGAAGTAGAAATAGTAGAATGGTTCCCTAATCACCTAATGTTGTTTTTGCTTTTCACTACAAGTTGTCACTTAGCATCTCTTTTCTAAGGTGCAATACTCTAAATAATTTGATATTAATTAGGCATAATGATAGCCTAGGGAGTGGATTTCCATTTCCTCATTATCAAGCAAGTGCTGTCTCCTATGGGCAGTAAGTTATCAACCCCAACATATCATTAGCTTCATCATTTTAGCAAATCAATTCTGGCTAATAGCTGAAAATTGGTTAAATGGGATGCTCTGTGTCAGACAGCCCTAGGAATGATGAGAAAATAATGGATCTCTTCTTTAGGCAAAAAAGAATAATTAGCACTAAGGAGTTGCTCCAGTTCAATTAGGTAATGATTTGCCAACACAATGAGTGATGTATTAGAATATAGAGTGTCCAAGTCAGGATTGACCTGAGGCAACATGAATAAGCAAACTCAAACAGAGAGATGCTCATTAGCCATATCTCTGTCTTCTATTCAGTTCAACCTTAAGACACTTGTCAGTTAAAATCTTAATACCTGAGTGAGAATCAATGAAAATTTCCCTGTCTTATGGAGTAGATCTTTAGACCCTTATAGAGTTTATACAGTTTTTATAGATTTATTACTAATTTTATTAATAAATCCACCTATAAATACTGAAACAGGAAGCATCTTAAGTAATGTGAAACATTTGAGTAGCTGTAGGTGTCAACTGGCAAAAAAGTTGTCTTCCATATATATTTCCCCAGTTGAGCCTCCAAAAAGACCATGAGAACTGATTTATTAAAATGAAGAGTTGACTACAGAAACACGGTCATAATCCACTGAAACATCACTTTACCAGTTCATTTGTCCACATGTGGAAGCAATCTTTTTATTTTATACAGGGGAGGTAAGTATTTTACAAAACAAAAGAAATTAATTTAAAAATTAAGATTAATAGGGCATATGCCAGATACTTGAATTTCTTAGAAGAAAGGTATTATAGGTAAATTGTACTTCTGCCTGGTTTGTTGTTAAAAGAAACAGGAAATTTATTCTTAAAAATAAACTTCCAGAAAATGGTTCACAAGCTTTATTGTGCATAATATTCTCAAGAGATTTTCATTACACTGCAGAGTCTGCTTCTATAGATCTGGGTTAGAGCCTCTAATTCAATTCTTCCAAGCTCCCAGGGATGTTATGCCACTAGCCCACAGCCCTGGAATCAACCTTGTGAGTCCTGTTTTGTATTACAATAATTCTTGTGAATGTACTTTGAAATGATAATGTACTATGTCAAGCATTTTAATGAAGTTGCATTTATTAAAATAATCAAGTTACTCTCTATTTAGATAGGATGTAATAAGAGCTTTAAATATTTCATCTCTTAATAATTTAGTGTTTGTAAATCCTATTACCAAATTCTACCAGCACATTTTTCTGTGCCCTGCTTCTTTGATTTAATATCAGCAATCTAAGGCTCATTCGTGTGTGCACCTATATTTATTTACAGGAAACTTGCATTTTGATATAAAAAATTAATTTAGATCTCAACATAACACATTCTACTAAAAAGTAATCTGTAGATTGATTTCTGTAATCTAAATATGGAGAAGATATTTGCAGAAAATATATCAGACTGTATTTATTTTTTTCTTTTTTTTTTTTTTTTGTGGTACTGGGGATCGAACTCAGGACCCTGCATTTGCCAGGCAAGCGCTTATTCCACTGAGCTATATCCCCAGCCCCTTATCAGACTGTATTTATGACTCCAGAATCAAGAAACATTTTTTAAAAAGCAAAAGCACAAATCTCTAAAATAATCACTGATTGAATTTTATCGTATAACAATTTGAATTGTCACCTATGATTTAAAAAAACTTGAAACAAGTGACAATACTTATAGTGTATACTTTATACCAAAAGATTAACACCTATATTTCACAATGAACTCTTCTAAGTTCCTAAGAAAGTGGCAAGTGCTCCACTAGAAAAGTGGTTTAAGAAGAGGTAAGCCAGATGAGGAAAATAATAAACTGCTGATTGTGTTGGTCAGCCTTCCCTCACTCTAACCAAATATGTGACACAGGCTAACTATGAAAGTAGGAAGGGTTTACTTTGGCTCATAACTCTGAAGGTTCAAATACAAGATTGGGTGGCCCCATTGATTTAAGCTTTGGAAGAAGGCACCATATCATGGTGACAGCGCATGTCAGAACAAGTGTTCACATCTCAGGGCAGGAAGGAAAGAGAGAGAGAGAGAGAGAGGGAGAAAATGGACCTCCCCAGTGTCTTTTCAAGGACATCTCTGAAATTTTCACAGCACTTGCCAATACTGTCACTCTCGGGCAGCTTTTTCCTATGAATCTTTTGGTGACGCTCATTTAAACCATAACACTAAATAGTAGCCAAAGAAACGCAACTATACTTGGGTTATTGATAAACAAAGTTAAAACATCAAACTACCATTTTATACTTGTCAGATTGGCAAAAGTTTTAAATCTAACACACAGTCTTGGTAAAAACAACCCCACTAATTTTGTGGCCATGTATTGGAAATAGAATTTTAGACAGCAGTTTCGTACTTCAGAGTAAAATTCTGATCCCCTCTGCAATTGTATTTCTAGGTAGGAACACATGTAAATGAACGCTTGTTGCAATACTTTTTATTATAATAAAGACAGCAGCACTAAACTGACCAATAAAGAGCTCCTTTGCCTGCCAGATAAGAAAAGATTCATAAATCAATAAATTCATTGAATTGTTTTCAGAAAATGGCAAAAAGAGGTCCGTGGAGGTTGTGCATAATTATTAATCAACACTTCTCTGAATAATGTGAAATGACTCTATACATCCACACACTTCATTAAAACAGGTTCGTACTTGTCTTGTTTACTTTTCTCTTGTTGCGGAGACAAGATACCTGATGCCCAAAATTAAGGAAGGAAAGGTTTATTCAGCTCACAGGTTGTGGAGGTTTCAGGCCACACTTAGCTGGCTCCAAGGCAGGGTGGCACATGGCAGAGGCAAGAGTTCATGGCGCCAACAATAGCAAAAACAACAAGAGCAAAAGGGCAGAGTGGCAGCAAGCAGCCTCTTCTCTCTCTTATACATGCAAATTATCAGCCCCAGGGCAGATGTAGCACTCACACCCATAATCCCAGCATTGGATCATGGGTCAATCAAAAATCTAGAATAGAAGTCTGCCCCATGCCTGCATGAGGATTTGGGGGGACATGTAGACACAAACCATAACAGTATTAAATGTTTTTAAAAATCACCAAATAGCTAAAACCCAGAAGCTGAACTTAATGCTTACTTAAGTAAGCGACAGTTAGATATTAGTCATATATAATCTCATTACACAAAGCAAACTGCTCATTTCATATAGAAGCCCTTTGGGAAGAGCTCGGGTTGGGTAGTGTCAGTAGCAGACCTAGGAATATGTTGGTTTTACTCTAAGAAGCACGAACTCTGTGAGCTGTAGCAGTAGGTATTGTGTTAGCTACACAGATGAGAGTAAGTTGATAGAAACATGTTAACTGACACGAGTCTGATGCCAACTGGCTGCCTTTCAAACCAGGAAGCTATCACCAACTGGCAACTTCTAAGGTCCACTCACTCAACTGGGATGCCAAAGATTTAGCATAAGGATTTAAAACTCGTTTTGGTGTTTAGTTGTTACTATAGCGATCCTATTATCAAATAAATATATTTAAGCCAATTCTAGTGTATGTTTGTTACTTGTAAGGCAAAAAAGACTACTGTTTTTCTTATTATTGAGGAAAGGATTTTAATTAACCCACTGAGGTTCATCTTTAGATGCTTAGAACCAGTTGTAGTGAAATAACATTTGATCTGATATTGGTAAGCAAGGGTCGCTGTAAATATAAGCTTCTTCTATATTTGTAATAAGAAAACTATGCAAGTCAAATGATGTTTATCAATAGAAGAGAAGCTCCACAGTTGTTAAAATGAACCAGATCCGAAATATCAACATAAATCAATACCTAAAATTAAATCTTTGACCAAGATAGAAAGCTACGTAATATTACCTGCATTGCAATTTGTGTGCCTCTGTATGATTCACATGTTCCTAAAACATAAGGTTGAGTAATTGTTTTACTTTTTAGACAATTGCACAGATAATAATCTAAAGAAAAAGTTTCTAAAACTGTGAATTATTCTGCCTATCATGTAAACATAAAACTGGGATTAAATTTGCACTGCTAACCTAAAAAAATCAGAGCTATAGGAAGTTTTAAGTGGAAGAATAACCTCCTTCCCCCATCAAACTCTGCATCATTCTTCTTAACTTCACCAGCTTCAGGTTTAACAGAGGTAAACATAGTCTTCTCAGAAAGTTTCTCTGATAGAGTTTCTCCTTACCAAGAAGTTGCTAGAGACAAAAGATCAAGAGTGTAAACATGTGTCCCCTTATTTTATCAAAAATTTTACAGAGATAATTACAGAACAGATTAATAGGAACTTAGAAAGCATAATATACTGAGATCCCATACACGCTTGAACCACTTGCGCCTTATTGGAAAATTTTGTAAAACTGTAGTAGAACATCGCAATCACAATCATATTGACACTGATGTGATACAATCCACTAATCTTACTCATTACTTCTACTCACGACTGTTTGTTTATGTGAGAGGAGAGAGAGGGAATGAGAACGGCTTAGGTCCTAGGTATCTACCACCACGGTCAAGACACTAAATAGTTCCAAACCACAAGAACACTCCATGGTGGCCTTTTATAATTCAGTTTCCCTTCCCTGCAAACACTCCTGCAGAACAAATCTGTTCTCCATTTGTATTATTTGTCATTTAAAGAATGTTATTTAAATGGAAAAGTACAGTATATAACTTTTGTAGTCTTTTTAAAACTCAGTTTAATTCTCTGGAGATGCATCTAAGTTGCTTTCTGCATGAATAGATTGTTCCTTTTTTATTGCTGAGCTTTATTGCTGAGTTAGTCCATGAATGTACTACCATTTATTTAACTGTTTATCTACTAAAGGTCTATTTGGATGTTTCTAGTTTGGGGTATTATGAATAAAGCTGTCAATATGAGTATAGCTTTTTGTGAGCATAAATTTTTACTTCTCTGGGATACATGAATGGATGATCTGGTGAGAAATGGCACAAAGCTTCTATTTTTCCTGAAAAAAAAGTCCTTTAAGGCCAAGTGATTAGATTTCTCAAAAATGTAAAACACTTCAGAGGAGAGGAAAATAGAATGGCAACGAATATGATCTTTGAAATAAAATGTGTTAGATTTAAAATCTTTGCTGTACTTTATAGTTACTACTATTTATTGAGTCCTTAACAATGACTGGATACTAGTCACAATGCTTTGTATTTCCTTATGAAATCTATGTAACAAACCATGGAGCCAAGAATGGGATTCAGAAGATTAAGTTAATTGCTCATAGTCACACCCTAGGTGCCCAAACAGGGATTGAAATCAGGAGAGGAAGAAGATACACAGCTCAGTCTCCTGAAGAAGTTTGCTGCCTTGACTTTCCTGATGGGAACTCAGCTGTCTTCACCACTGGAGGAGCTTGGGACCTCACTGTTGCTGAGGATGCTGTGATACCTTCCAGAGCCGCTCTGTTTCTTACTTTGAGCATTGCTTCCTGGCTCCAGTGAAGATCCCTCAGCCTGCTGGCACAGATCCTTCATCCTGCTGGCACAGAGTTCCTAGATTGCACTACTGACCTTTGGGCCTTGGCAGCCGATCCATGAAACAGGCCTGCATGAGACATTGTTATGGGCTCTGGGCCTCCAGTTGAATTCATGGGAGGCATTGTTAGGAGCTCTAGGTCTTCATCTGGACTCATGCAGGACATTATCATGGGATCCAGGCCCTCGGCTGGATTCTTGGTCTGTAGTGTGTGGACAGATTTCCTACACTCTCTTGTATATCATTCTTTGGGTGAATGTTATAAATCATCTTATAAAATGTGTGTCCTATATTATATTGTTTCCCCTTGCAAGATACCCCCAAACCAACACAACTCCCTTTCCCAAATGTAGTCACATCCACCGTTTGATTATATTGAACACAAATAATACATGCAAAATAGTATAATACCTAGAAGTGTGTAAATACTCATGGATCAAGCCTATATTTACTGTGATCATTATTTCCTGTTTTAAAAATAGGTTCTGAATATTCAGTTTTAAAAGGAGAAGATTAAAGGGAGAAAAGCAGAAATAGGTTGAATTTAGCCCTTTGACCTCACCCTGGTAAGGACAAGTATGCTTGGTATCTGACATCTCAATACTGCAAAGTTTTAGATTTATAGATGTTCATGTTCCCATCTCAGGAACACCTGTCCTTATCCATCAAAACCTAGTGTCAGATCAACTGAGTGTGAATGAGCTATAAGGAACAGAATTTAAGCTACAAACTAGAAGTAAAAGTGAGAAATAAATTGTTAAATTGTGAAAAGCATTCAGATGGCCTAATGTGTTATTCAGTATAGCACTGTTAAATAGAAAAGCCTCATTGCTAGGTATTCTCCCTTCTTATTTTATAATAATACCTTGTTTATTGCATTTATGTGCCTCCCTGTATTTACATACCCATCACGGGTCAGCTTAATGGGCCTAAATTTTAGATACAGCAAAAATTTGAGGGCCAGGGATGTAGTTCAGTGGAACAGCTTCTGTCTGGCAGATGTGAAGTCCTGCATTCGATTCCTAGTGCAAAGAAAAATCTGAAGCAAGTACATAGAACTAGCCCCCAAAATATGTTTTCTTCTACTTTGTAAAGTATTTTTAATGAGTTTTCTGTTTTATGTACATATCAGAGGCAATAATCCTTCACCATAAAACACAACAAGTTGCCATAAGCAAATTTTTTTAAGGAGGTGCTACTCTACTTTTTTTTATTTTTAAAGTATAAAAAACAAAAAGATATTAACAAACAGACACAAAGTAGCATAAGAATAGTACAATCAAATCTGAGTTACAGATAAGGTGACAGGGAATCAACAATGGTTATTGCACTACATATTGATAATTTCTAATTGTATATTCAGGAAAATAGGTAGAGACATGCAAAATTGATCAGACAATTAATCATCAACTATTCCTTACAATAAAGTGACCTAAGTCAGTAGTACAACTTCTTTTTATAGTGTGAAAGCCAAAAGAACTACATCAACTACAACAGAAAAAGAGAAAAAAAAATAAACGAAAATCATTAACAAAGAGACACAAAGTAGCTCAATAAACATAATCATAATTGAATTATAGGCAAAGTAACAGAAAACCAACAATAGTTGTTGCATTTCATATTGATATCTTCAAAATGTATGCTCCAGAGAACACATATAGACATACAAGATTGATCAGTCAGTCATCAACTATTCCTTACCATTCAATGACATAAGTCAATAGTAGAACCATGTTAGCCATCCTGCACATATGTATATACATACATACTTACATACATACATACATACATAAATTTTTGCCTCATTCTTTTCTCCTTTCCCTCGTCTCATCTGTTCTTTACTTTTGAACAGATTGCCATAAGCAATTTAAAATATAATTTGGCAAAATTAAAGTTGCACTCTTTTCTACTCAGCACTTTACTCTTAAATAAAACTGTGGATATAGGGGTCATCACAAATACCCTTCCTCTCAGTATGCAACCACTAAATTTTTTTAAAGAAAATTAAACCAGTAGATGGCAGATCACTAGATAAGCAGCAAAATTCAGCCTTACCAAGATCGGGAATCTTGGTGATTCCAGAAAAAGAAGGAGGAGGAGGAAGAGGAGAAAGAAGAGAAGGAAGAGGAAAAGAAACAGACAAAGAAGAAAGAGGAGGAGGAGAAGGAGAAGAAGAAGAAAAGGAGGAGGAGGAAGAGGATTGCTAGGAATCAAGAAGGAACTAACAGGCACATTAGAAGCTACAGAGAAGTTGGAAAAATAAACCACAGTGCAGAGAAAAGAATGAAGCCATGTGTAAACACACTGGGTTCCCACGAAGGAGACGCTCCCTCCACAGATGCAAGGTAAGTACCCACAGCTAGCAGCTCCAGTGAGAAATAAGGGACTAGACCAGCAGTGTGGGCCCCAGGAGGAGACCATGACTATTGTGAATTACAAAAGCTAAGGTGAGCATGGGGTTCCTATGAAGTGACTCCTTCTACACAGTGGGCTACAGCTGGAAAGGGAAGCCGGTACAGCACTCATTATACTGCCAGAGAATGCTTGATCAGGCGCCGTTTCAGGAAAGCATTGATTATTTAAATCTGAGATTCAGAACAGCTAAAAAACAAATTCACTTCAGGGTTCCCTATGCAACCCTCCCACAGTGGCTGGGTGAGAAATAGCCACAGGAGATAGGTATAGAAAGGGAGTGAGCTGGACAGAGAACCCCTGGAAGCTTAGAGACAGGCCATGAAGGACGCAAGTCTCACCCTCTTTGGTGAGAAGCGAGGCCACGCTTGTGTTGCTTGCAAGAGTCTGAAACTACCAGCAGTGAGTACTTGAATGCTTTCCCTGCTAACTGCATGCAGCACAGATGTAGCATTTCCTACCTACTAGTGTGCAGAAGGACATACTTTGGTATGGACATTTCCACAGCCTTTGGTAAACAGAAGGGCCTCTAGAATGGGCAAGTTGTGCCTCACAAACCCACAGGCTGGAAGGATAGGCAGAGAAAACCATGAAGTGCTGGGTTCCAAAGCTACCAGTGCTGGAAAGAAATCCTTCATTCAAACTTGCGGAGAATTTTTTTCTGTTTTGGACTCATTTTCTTTCTTTATCTCTTCTTCAAATGTTTATTGGGGTCTGGGGAATATTTATTTCTCCTCTTTCCTTTTTTTCTTTCTTTTTGGCCTCTTTTTCTTTTTCTGTTTCTTGTTAACTTTTAATTTTTCCTTTTAATTTTTTCATTTTTATTCTCCACATTTTTTCCTTTATTTGCTTTTTTCTTTTATCTTATTCTTCTTGTTATTTTTTCTGTTATCTTTATCTAGTTTTATAAATGTCCTTCAATTCTTTAATAGGAACCTTTATCTCATTTTTCTCTTTTCCTTCTCATCTCCCATTGTTACTTTTTCAAAATTTCCTACTTTCAAGGGAGGAAAATATAAAGATCAGAGCAGAAATTAATGGAATTGAGACTAAGAAAACAGTACAAAAAATTAATGAATCAAATAGTTGGTTCTTTGAAAGAATAAATAAAATTGACAAACCCCCAGCCAACCTTATCAAAAAGGGAATGAAACTCAAATTCATGCAATAAGGGATGAAAAGGGTGAAATCACTAGAGATACCATGGGAATTCAGGAGATCATCACTACCCATTTCAAAAATCTTTACTCTCATAGGGTGGAAAAACATAGAAGAAAAGGACAGATTCTTAGAAACATATGAATTACTAAAGCTGAATCAAGAAGATATAAAAATTCTGAACAAGCCAATATCAGTTTATGAAATTGAAGACATAATTAAAAGTTACAAACAAAGAAAATCCCAGGTCCATATGGATTCACAGCTGAATTCTAGAAGAAATTTAGAGAAGATTTAATGCTAATACTCCTCAAACTCTTTAATAAAATTGAAAGAGAAGGAATTCTCCTTATCTCATTCCTGGAGGCAAGTATTACCTTGACCCTGAAATCAGAGAAAGACCCAACCAAAAAAGAGAACCACAGGCCAGTCTCCCTAATGAATATTGATTCAAAAATTCTCAATAAAATATTAGCTAATGGAATGCAGGAAATCACCAAGAAGATTGTACATCATGACCAAGTTGGGATCCATCCCAGGGATGCAGGGATGGTTCAACATATGCAAATCAATAAATATAATACATCATATCAACAGAGGCAAAGACAAAAACCACATGATCATTTCATTAGATGCAGAAAAGGCTTTAAAAATCCAACACTCATCCATGACAAAAAAACCTACAGAAAATTGGAACAGATGGTCTTTACCTCAATCTAATAGAAGCCAACATCATACTAAATGGACAAAAACTGAGAACTTTCACTCTAAAATCAGGAACATGACAAGGATGCCCACTATCACCACTCCTTTTCAGTATAGTTCTGGAAACATTAGCCAGAGCACTTAGACAAGAGAGAGAAATAAAAGGAATAAGCATAAGAAAGGAAGACGTTAAGTTATCATTATTTGCAAATGACATGATACTCTACATAGAAGATGCCCAAAACCCCATCAAAAGACTACTAGATTCATTGACCAAATTCAATAACATAGGGCTGAGGATATAGCTCAGTGGAATAAGCGCTTGCTTAGCAAGCGCAGGGTCCTGAGTTCGATCCCCAGTACCACAAAAAAAAAAAAAAAAAAAAAAAAAAAAAAAAAAAAAAAAAAAAAAAAAAAAAAAGATAAATCAATAACATAGCTGCTGGGAAAACTGGCTTTCCACATGCTGAAGACTAAAACTAGACCCATGTCTATCACCATGCACTAAACTAAAGTCAAAATGGATCAAAGATGTAAATATTAAAACAGAAACACTAAATCTGATAAAAGAGAAAGTAGGTTGATATCCAGAAGACATAGGGGTAGGCAGAGAGTTCATAAACAAAAAACTAAACTGCATAGGAAAGACTTCAAAGAATCAACATCTGGGATCTCATCTTATTAAAAAGTTTTTGCACATCAAAAGAAATTACCAACAGAGTGAAAAGAAAACCCACAAATTGGGAAAAAATTTAGCCAGCTGTCCCTTGGACAAAGGATTTCTATCTAGAACATATAAAGAATTAAAAAAATCAGCCCCCAAAATTCAAAAACCCAATCAAACAATGGGCATTTGAGATGAATATACATATCGCATATGAAGCAATACAAATGGCCAATAACTGGATATTGTATTACATAATGTTATCTTCGTCTTTATTACTCAGTTATATAGATGATGGTTCGTTCAATTAATCAATTTTCTCCACTTCACCACCGTTGTTCTGGTAACCCCCTGCTATTTTCTCTGTAATCTGATGTTTCCTTTATTGTTTTTGTGTTAACAAATACGAAGATAACATTATGTTATACAGCATCCAGTGCCAATTCCCTACTATCTTCTCTATAACTTGGTATTTTCTGTATTGTTTCTGTGTTATTCTGGGTTCTATTGTCTTAAAAATAAAATTAAAAACATAAATAAATAAAAAATAAAATGGTAAAGATGCAAGAAAAAAATACAGAGAGGGAGAGAGAGGTTCATCTCCCCACTCTTTTTGCTTTTCCTATGTGGGAACCATGAACTGTTTTACTCTGTGGCACCCCTCTGCCACGTGCCTCTCTGCCTCAGAGCCAGCCAACTGTGGGCTGAAATCTCTACAACCTGTGAACTAATAAACTGCTCCCCCTTTTTAAAAAATGGCCAATAAATGTATGAAAAAATGTTCAACATTATTGGTCATTCAAGAAATGCAAATTAAAACAACACTGAGATTCCATCTCACCCCAGAAAGAATGGCTGTCATCAAGAAATCAACCAATAACAAATGCTGAAGGGCTGTGGGGAAAAAGAAACCCTTCTCCACTGTTGGTGGGAGGGTAGACTGGTACAACCATTGTGGAAATCAGTGTGGAGATTCCTCAAAAAACTATGATTAGAGGTCCCATGCAACACAGATATCCCCTTTCTGGGTATTTCTCCAGAAATACTGAAAACATCATACCACAGTGATATATGTGCATCCATGTTTATAGCAGCAGAACTTGTCATAGCTAAATCTTGGAAACAACCCAGATGCCCATCAATCAAGGAATGGATAAAAAAGATGTGGTATTTTTATACAATGGAGAACTACTCAGCTATAAAGAAAGATAAACTTGAGGCTTTTATGGGTAAATGGGTACAACTAGAAACTATACTCATAAGCAAAATAAACCAAACTCATATATGTAAACATTGTATTGTCTCCCTAGTGTAAGAAACTGAAATAGTAAATAAGATCCAAAAGGTACAATAGATATTGCAAAAGGGAAAGAAACACTCAAACGAAAGAACAACTGAAGTGGGAGAGAGGAGAAAAGAAAAAGAAAATTAAAAAATATATATATATATATATACACACATATATATATGTACACACAAGATAGCTAAGATAATTGTACTATTAGTTTCTATTAGTTCATTGAAAGCAACACTGAGTGCTTATATTGTTTGATCAATTCTATGTGCTTATATCTTATAATCTGAGCAAGTACTCTGAAGATGATATGTAATATTACAACAATTGTTAATTTTCTGTCATCTTGTTTTGAAATTCTGTACCATGTTATTGTGTTTTTCTATCAACAAATAAATACCAGAGTTGAATCAAACCTTCCAATAAATGGACTTAATAGATATCTACAGAGTGTACCACCCAGCAACAAATGAATACACATTCTTCTCAGCAGTATGGGGGCTTTCTTCAAGGTAGACCCCATGTTAGCCTACAAAGTATGCTTAAGTAAATACAAAAGGATCAAAATTATCTCGTGTACATTATCAGATCATTGTGCAGTAAAAATAAAAATGGCAAAAGAAACCACAGAAATTATGCAAATGCATGGAAATTAAACAATACCTTTTTGAATAATCAGTGAATCACAGAAGAAATCAAGTAATAAGTTAAATAATCTCCAGATTCAAGTGGTAACACCAACGAAAATCCCAGAACTGATGGGAGACAAAGAGAGTAGTCCGAAGAAGGAAATTAGCAGCTGTGAATGCTCACATGAGAAAAACAAAGTCCAAATAAACCTCTTAATGATGCATCTCAAGTTCCCATAAAAACAAAACAAAAATCCCAATCCACAGCTAATACAAGGAAGGGTTATAAAGATCATAGAAGAAAGTAATGAAATGGAGAATATTGAGAATAAAGTAACAACATAAGTAATTGGTGAATCAAAGAGCTGCATCTGGCAATAAATAAAATAGACAAACCCTAAACAATCTTACCAAAAAAAGAAAAAAAAAGACTCAAATTAATGCAATTAAAAAAGAAAAAAGTGAAATCAGAATGGACAGTGCTGAAACCCATAAAATTATTAGTAAGTACAGTACTTTGAGAACTTGTACTCTAGTCAATTGGAGAATATAGACACAAGGGATAGATTCCTAGATACATATGAATTACCAAAGCTGAACCAAAAACATATAAAAACCCTTGTTTTGGTTGATACATTGTGTCAACTTGGGGAGTCTAGAGGTTTAGCTGAGTGACTCAGCAGGAAGCCAAGGTGCTTACTTTGTATACATCCTCCTGAGCCTGTGGAAGAGGAAGGCATGGAGACTGTGTGAGAGCTACACACCCCCTGGGTGGGGGTAGGCTGTTTACAGTGTAAGGGAAGGAGACAGTCTGCTTGTTGCCATTCCTCCCTTTTGCTCGTTGTTTTGCTGTGCTCTGCTGCCGTGAAGGTTTGCCCTCTGCCATATGCCACTCTGCCTCAGAACTAGCCAAGTATGGACTGAAACCTCCACAAACTGTAAGCTAAATAAACCTTTTCTTCCTTAACTTTGGGCATTGGGTATTTTGTCTCAACAAGGAGAAAAAGGTAACCAAGACAACCCTGAACAAGCTAGTAACAGGCAGTGAAACTGAAGAAGTAATAAAAAGGAACTATGAACTAAGGAAAACCCAGGTCCCAATAAATTCACTGTGGAATTCTGCAAGAACTCCTCAAACTATTTAATGAAATTGAAAGAGAAAGAGAATTCCCAAAGTCATTTAGGGAAGCTATGATTACCTTGATGCCTAATCATAGAAGGAACTCAACCCAAAAAGAAAAATACAGGTCAATACCTTCAATGAACATAGACACAAAAATTCTCAACAAGATACTGACAAACAGAATGCAATAAATTGTTAAAAAGACCATATATCATGACCAGGTAGAATTTATCATAAGGATGCAGGGATGCACCAATGTATCCAAATCAATAAATAGAATAAACAGAAGTGTGAGGTTATCCCAACAGACACAGAAAAAGCCTTTGACAAAATCCACCATCCATTCAAGATAAAAACTCTGAAAAACTAGGTATAGAAGGACCTTCTTTCAATCTGACAAAAGCCATTTTTGACAAACCAGCAGCCAATATTGTATTAAATGGAGAGAAGCTAAAAGTTTTCCTTCTAAATTCAGAAACAAGACAAAGATGTTTGCTATCATCACTCCTGTTCAGTCTCATTCTCAGAACATTAGCCAGAGCAACCAGGCAAGAGAAAGAAATAAGAGGAATGTGTCTGGAAAGGAAGAAGTCAAATTATCATTATTTGCAGATACATAATCCTCTACAAAGATGATCCAAAAACTTTCATCAAAAGATTTAAAGAATTAACAGTGAAAGTCAGTAGCATAGCAGGATACAAAGGCAACACACAAAGATTAATAGTTTCTGTGCACTAATAATAAATTCACTGAGGAAAAATCAGGGAAACAAACATTATTTACAGTAGTGTCAAGGAAAATTAAATACTTAGAAATTAACCTAACCATGGAAGTGAAAGACCTCTACAACAAAAACTACAGTACTCTGAAAAAGGAGATTGAAGAGGACATCAGAAAAATGAAAGATATGCCCTGTTCCTAACAGGCAGATCTAATATAATCAAAATGGCCTTAGTTCCAAAGCTGATGTACAGATTCAACACAATCCCATTCATAATACCCCTAGCATTCCTCACAGAACTAGAAAAAACAATCCTTTCATTTATCTGGAACAGAAGAGACCTAGAATAGCAAAGGCAATTCTAGGAAATAAACGCAAAGCAGGAGACATCACAATCCCACACTTCCAAGTTATATGACAAAGCTACAGTGATAAAATCATCATGGTACTGGCAAAAAATGACCTGTGGATAAATAGAATAGAGTAGACTAGGATAGGATGGGATGGGATGGGATGGGGTGGGGTGGGGTGGGACGGGACGGGACGGGACGGGACGGGACAGGACAGGACAGGACAGGATAAAATAAGAGAATGTAGATGTAACTCCAAGACTATTGAGCTACCTGATCTTTGATAAAAGGGTCAAACACACTGGAGGAAAGATAGCTCCTTAACAAATTGTGCTGGGAAAACTGGCTATCTATATGCAGGAGATTGAAGTTGGACCTATATCTCTTACATGTACTAAACTAAAACCAAAATGGAGCAAAGGTCTAAATATGAAGACAGAATATCTAAATATGCTAGAAGATGAAACTCTTAAAGACATAGGTTCAGGCAAATACTTTCTGAACAGAAATTCAATTGCACACAAATAACAGCAAGAGTCGACAAATGTGGTCATATCAAATGAAAAGGCTTCTGCACAGCAAAGGAAACAATAGATAAAGAGACAACCTATATAATGAAAAAACATTTGTCAACTACTTCTCAGATGGAGGACTAACATCTAAAATATATAAAGAACTCAAAAGCTTGGACCCTCTGAATTTAAAGAAGCAATGAAGAATGTGCAACTGAAGTGAACAGTCATTTCTCAAAAGAAGAAATACAGATTGTCAATAAAAACATGAAAAAGTGCTAACATCTCTGGCCAGTAGAGAAACGCAAATCAAAACAACACTGAGATTCTGCCTTACTCCAGAAAGAATGGCTGTCATTAAGAAATCAAATAATTACAAAGGCTGGCAAGGCTGCCTGGAAAAAGGAACCCTCATCCACTGTTGGCAGGAATGTAAACTAGTACAGTTATTATGGAAGTCAGTATGAAGATTCCTCAAAAACTAAAACCTAAAATTTCATTTGATCCAGATATTCCCCTTCTGTGTATCTTCTAGAAGGACTTACAGACCTATATCGTGTTACAGTGATATGTGCACGCTCACAATCATAGCAGCACAATTCATGATAGCTAAATCTGTGCATCTACCATCAGATGAATGGATTAAGAAAATGTGGTATTTATACACAATGGAGTACTATTCTGCCAGAAAGAAGATAAAGTTGAATCACTTTTAAGAAAATGCATGTGCCTTCAGATAATGTTAAGTGAAATAAATCAGATGCAGAGCCTTAAGTCTCACATGCTTTCTCTTATATGAGAAACTCGAATGTAAATCAACAGAAAAGTAAAAGATTAGGAAATAGGAAGATAGACCTTTTGTAAATGGGAAGGGATCCAGGAGACGGAGGGAGGCAGGTGAGAGAGTAGAAGGGGATGGAAAAGAATTAAGATGTGCTATGTACACATACCAACTCCCCACAAGGCGTGTGATTGTCATACACTAAGAAAAATTGAAAACTGAACAAACTAATACATCTATCATCACCACATTTTTAAAAAACTGTTCCTCCTGCAGGACATCATTTGATCCCAAAATGAATTCCTTCCTGAGAGCAGCTTTATAGCCATCATGAGGATACGAAGAATAAGTCTTCTTATTCTGATTTGAGACAACTCAAAGAACGATCTTAGCCCCAGATCTGAGGCTTCTGTTGTGACTGCATCATAGATTCCTTTCTCCCCCTACATCATCCTGCTTCATCCAGTTCACCATAGGTGGTGGTCCATCATAGGTGATGGTCCACTGCCTACTGAATATCCTATATACATAAACTTCAGAATCTTCCTCCTTGTGGACAAAATCTAGATAATGCTCTAGAATGAAATCCACCCAACTTGCACCAAGATCCATGTACAGAGACATGGAAGCAACAACAAAAGCTTGGGAACAATAAAAATAGTCATCAATATGGCAACGGGTCAATACACGCGATACATGAGACAGTCTAAAATGTTATTGAGCATCTATAAGGCTCTTCCCTCTAAGTATGCAACAGTGGACAAAAATGAATATCCGCGCCTTGGTGGGACTTAGATATAGTGAGAGAAGAAAAGAGCGATGGATGACAGTGACGACAGCAGATGATGATGACGATGATGATGATGAAGAAGAAGAACAGACAGACTGACAGGTAGAGACATAGGTACAGGCAGAGCGGCCGCGTGATGAGAGAGAGAGAATGCTAAAAGGTTCTAAGTACCTTAGGGGGAAAAGGTAGAGGTGAAGTTTACAGTTTTAAGTGATGTGGTCAGGACGGACCTCATGAAGAGGTCAACATTTGAGCAAAACAATGAAAGTGAGAGCGGGGTCAAGGAAAAGAGCAGTGCATACAGACGGCACGGCCAATTCAAAGGAGCTGAGGAGTCATCCGACTCGGTACCTTTGAGGAACAGTCAAGGGGCCAGAGTGGCTAGTGTCAGAGGGGGCAAGAAGCAGAATCTAGGGCGGACTAAGTTGTGCACAGACTTGGCCTTTGTCTTGAGTGAGGTGAGAAGCAGTATAAGAGTTTTGTGCAGGTCAGTGTCATGATACATCTTAGGTTTGGATACAGGTGATTCTATCTGTTCTGTTATAAATACATTGTAAGAGACAGTGGTCAAATCATGCACAACAGAAGTAATAATCTAGGCAAGAGGCCCAGGTGCTTTATAGAAAGCTTGTAGCTGCGAAAATAATGAGAAGTGATTGGATATGGAAGACAGAACCTTGGAACTTATTGATTAAATGGAATCAGGTGAGGAAAATGACTCCAGGAATGGTAGCAACGTGGTCAGGATGATGAACTAGAAGTCCAGTGTGGTCATGAAAGGCAACGGCAATGACTATACAAGACACTGGCTTCTCTGAAAAAAGCTAGAATACTTTACTTGAAGGATATCTATTTGAGATATCCATTATGCACGCAAGAAAATGTGTCTACTATGCAACAGGATATATGAGTCTGGGTTCAAGGAGAAGTCTGGGCTAGAGATATAAATTGAAGCTTCATCAGTATTTAGATGGCATTGAAAGTCATCAGGCTGGATGAGCTCATCAGGGTAATTACTTCTGATAGAGAAAAGGAAGGGAATACAAGGACTGGGTTGTGTGTGTTTGTGTGTGTGTGTGCGTGCGTGCGTGCGTGCGTGCATGCGTGTTAAAAAATGATATGTGTAATTATCTTTTGCTAATTCTACCTTTGTGGCATAGATTGAGTAGGCACTTGATACATGAATCAATCAATGAGTGAGTGAATGAGTATTGGGCTTGTGCATAACTTTTCATCTGAAGAAAATACTTTAATTGCTTTTTAAAAATTTATAAATTACTGTACACATGTATTTAGACTGTAGTTTTACTTGGAAAGTTCTAATTAAATAAAATTTCACTTTTGCATTAATTAGAAATAACTGGAACAGAAATACATAGCTTGAATAACACCAAAATAAAGACTGAATAACACCACCAAATGTCACAAAGAATTTAAAATAAGGTAAGAACTGAAAAATGTTCCCTTGAATTAGATAACTGGAAGTTCACTGACAAAACACTCCAAGCAAGAGATATTTCTGGTGAAATAAATGAGAACCCCTGAGAGTAAACCTTAATCAGGAGAGTCATGCCTGTGAATGTACGGAGAAAATCAGTTCATGGCTAGGATGAGGGCTAGGGACATGTTGCTGAAGGGAGGAAGCAGGAGACAGAGAGCTAAGACCAAAGGTGTTTAGATGACAGGATAATTGATGCAATTATTTTTGTTGATATGAGAGGAAAAAGATTTAAATGAGATTTGCTTTAGCTCAGA
Source organism: Dinomys branickii (assembly GCA_004027595.1). Taxonomy (NCBI): domain Eukaryota; kingdom Metazoa; phylum Chordata; class Mammalia; order Rodentia; family Dinomyidae; genus Dinomys; species Dinomys branickii. The sequence goes on along the minus strand of PVLD010003455.1, from coordinate 37,275 downwards.
GAAGGAAGTAATGAATTGTAAATGTAGGTTCAAGCACATGCATGATTTACACAGTTTATCGAGAACTTAGATTGTATTTCTCTCCATGAAGCAAGAGATGTGTGACACAATCCAGAGGAGAAAAGAGAATTTGCAAAGAATGGTGAATATTTTAAATGCACTGCAGAAGGACCTTTGGAGGAGCTTCCCTGGGGGCTGGAAGGCATTGCTGAAGATTTATCTGTGATCAAATACAAGGCATTGGGATGGCACCAATTCAAATAATTTTAAAATTTTCCTCAGAAATCCTTAGCAACATGAATTTAGAACCAGAGATGACAACTTGGTTGGATTGGTCCTCAGGCTTGGGGGTTCAACCAAGGATAATGGAAGAGCAAAGGGGCAAGAGAGTGGTTGAACTGATTAACCATTAGATCTACACAGAAGGAATGATTTTTAAGTACTTCATAATGGTAGAAAAATGAAGTATTAAATCCTAGCACTCGGGAGGCTGAGGCAGGAGGATCATTGCTAGTTTGAGGCCAGTCTGGGCTGCAAAGTGAGCTCAAGGCCAACCTGAACTGCATAGAGAGACCTTGTCTCAAAAAAGACAAAAAATTTTAAAATGAAAGAATTGAGGGAGCCCTGAAGTGTGCTAGAGTGGGTTAGAGATGATGGGTATTGATTCTGAAGGGGTCAAATATCTGCAAGGATATCCATTGAATCATTCAGTTCCAACACCCACATTCACATGAGTAATGGCAGGACCAGAAGGATGGAGGAACTTATTACTAGAGAAGACAAGGGTGGATGGACGAGTCAAGGATCAGGAATGTCCCAGTTCTCTGGAGGTGTAGTCCTCTACAGAGAGAGAAGTCTGCAATATCTAGTGTAGGCAGGAATGTGAGGCATACTGAGTTATCTGGCCTCAGAGATCAAGAGGAATCTTGTGTATTCTTGTCCATTGCTAGCACGTGTTGGGGTCCAAGATGCTTTCAGAGACCTAATGATGTCTTCCCAAGATTCCAAGTGGAATTTTTGTCGAAGTATGTCTTGTGGTCCTTGGACAGGTTCAGCAAAGGTAGGGACAAATAGGGGAAAGGAAATCAGGCTGCAAAGTAAACCTACTGTGTGTCAAACATGGTGATGAACACTTTACATAAACCACCTCTTTTAAATTTCACAATTCTTCTGTAATGACTATTATCATTACTGCCTTTAAAAAGGGAAAAACCCAAAGTTTCTAAAATTTAAGTAATTCATAAAGTTCATACAGCTATTGATGAGACTGGCCTTTGAACCAATGCTCTTTTACTCCAAAACCTAATCTTTGCCCACTGTATAAATCCATGCAATTTAGGAGGAATTAGCTCCTCTCTCCCTGCATCCAAGAATAGGCCCTGATGTTCTTAAGGCAGCCCTTAGACTCTCTTTGCCTCACTCACTCAGAAATTGGCATAGGATCCAGGGTAGTATTTGGAATCCAAGGGATCAAAAGTATCTGGATTCAATACCAAGATTAGGTCTGTGTCTTAGACACCACCAAGAAGGACTGGAGCTGCAAGGTTGCTGGCAGGCATCCTGGGACCCCTCAGGAGGAGCCTGCTCTGAGCCTGTGGATAACACCAGCAGGAGGAACCGAGACATGGAGGAGGAAAAGGAAGACTTGGTCCATATTCCCTGAATAGACTAACCCTTTCCTAGAGTCTACATCGGTTCAGTTATGTGAGCCAGTAAGTTCCCTGTTTTGCTTAAGGCACTTTTGGTCAGAGTTGCTAACTGGTTCAGTACTGAACTACGAATTGTAAGAAGTTTCAAGCAAACCAAAGCCTTGAGGAAATACATGGAAAACAGAAGCTGCCTAGAGCATACACACCTTTCCCCTTCAGTGTCTTGTTCCTGATTTTCTGCCCACTCTGGTAATATCTAAAAATTCTCTGGGTGGTTGCTATGGTTTGAATCAAGTTTGTCCTCTCCAAAATCCGTGTAGAAAGTTAGTTGTCATTACAGGTTGCTAAGAGATGGGATCAGATGAAAACTTTAAGAAGTAATTAGGACTCTGCCCTCATGAAAGGATTAATCTATTCATGTGATCCATGGATTAATAAATTAATGGATTATCTCAACAGTAGGTTTGCTACAAAAGCCAGTTTGACTACTTCTTTTGAGCACTCTTTGACCACGACACCTCATACCACCTCCGGGCTCTACCAACAATGGCAACATCAGATGTGGCCCCTCAGCCTTGAACTGGAACTATAGTCCAAAACCAACTAATAACTCACCCAGTCTGCAGTACTTGGTCATCAGCAACAGAAAATGGACTAAGATAGTAATCCTATCCTTACCTCAGGAGTACCGATATATGATATACACAGTGCCTAGCGGTCCACACATTTTCCAGTAGAGCCGTATCCTCCTCCCTAAACACTCTTGAAATTCTTACAAATCAAACTGAATTGAGTTCAAAAGTTTCTCCTTGGCCCTGAACTTCTTGTCAACAGACTCACTTTTTTCTTAAAAGTTGAGTTTATCACACAGGCACAGAGGTAGCTATTAGAATAATAGTAATAAAGCTATACTTGAGCTGGAGCAAGGTGCACACTTCAGTCTCACCTGGTGTCCTGTTGCTTACCTATACTTCACTTAATAGTTTAAATTTTAAAGGGGAGGGAGAAGGCAAGAAAATGAACTGGGAATTTCTCCAGAAGCATAATTTTTTGTCTCAAATAACATTTATTTTTAAAGAAGATAGGTTAAAAATGTTTCATGTATTCTAAATATTTTATCACTATTGTTAGTATCTGTAAATGTAAAAATGGACCTATCCACAATCTGGATTTTCAGGAAGAGGAAAATCACAGTGCTGGGCCAGTATTTGTTTTTATCTTCCTGTTTTCTTTTTGTGGTTCTAAGGGTCATACTCAGGGCCTCACACATGCTGGCAAGCACTCTACCACCGAGCTGTATCCCAGCGCTGTGGTGAATTTTATGTTACCTGTCAAGCAATCAGAGCACTTGGGTTATGCCCTGGCTCTTCATGGGCTGATAGATACAGTCCTTCTCCTAAGTCCTTTTAGAGTGTAACAGACAAATTGAGTCTAAAATTCCTATAAACTTCAGAAATGCAAGAACTATGAAAACAGAAAATTACCTAGTAGGTCAAGAGCTGCTTAGCAGATAGATGGTAAAGATGATTTCATCTCGAGGAGGTAGAGGTTAAGCTACTATTTGAAGGAGCGAGTGCAGCATAACAAACAGAAGGGAGACATCTGAGCCACCTGTCACCTTAAGGGGTGGACCCAGCAGTCTTGAAGACAGAGACACAACTAGGGGGTGTTGCCCGTCTTTTGTGGTATCTCTTGTATTTGGAGTTCATCTTGTTTCCAAATTCCACCACTTCCACATCGAGCATCTTTTCCTAGTGTCCAGAAGACCACCGTGAATACCACCCTGTGCCGCACCATCTACTCCACTCAGGTATCCCCTGGGGAGTGCCAGAGAGACACCCCAAAGGTGACCAGCTGACAAGAGCCCTGAGGCACTGACACCCAGTAAGAAATATGCATGTAGCTAGTAAGGATGGGGAAGCGCTTGTGTGGGTTATTAGGTGCCTGGAGGGAACATCAGGACCAGCCTTTAAAACCGGGGTTTCCCAGAGCCTCCCGAAGAAACAGAGATGATGGGCCCAGGCACAGACCCTGCCGACAGGAAGCCTGTGTGAACGGGGCCAGCTGGGGATAGGAGCTGGCTATTTTTTATCATCCAGAGCCCTGATGGTTCACAGTTGCTGGATGCTGTGAGAGTTCCCTCACAGGATTTGGATGAATCATTTCTCCCAATCACAATTCAGAAGCAAACATTCTCTTACACATTTGGGCCAGATAGAAATTTTCATTAGAAGTTTATCCTTGGAGTGTGTACTTCAGCCCAGTATATCTTACAGGCTCAGGTCTGAAGTCAGAACCTTGAGTCGAGTCCCTTTCTCACCCTTTCCTGGCTCATAAAAAAGTCTCCATTCAATTCTGTCTCCCCAGGCAGCAGGAGCATGTGTTTCACTCCAAAAAGCAACAACAGATCCCGAGAAAACATATTTATTTAGATACTTACAACACACACACACACACACACAAAGATACAAAAAGCAAAACTGACCTAAGTCCAGTAAGTGTTATTAAAATGCTAGCAGGGTACTTCTAAATTTTTGCCCGGGAAACATGCTGTGGTTCTAAAAACCCAGTGGAAATTTGTTAAAACTCATAAACTATTTTTAAGCTTCCGGATTCTTGTTTTAAGGATGATTCTATGCTAATTGAGATGGGTACTGCCCCAAAGGAAATATATATATATATATATATATATATATATATATATATAAATTCATTGTATATTATATGCAGTTTATTCACTATATATTTTATATATTATTCATTTATATAATGAATATATATTCATTTAAGTATTTATTGAAGATAATATTATGTGCTATCTTCACAAAATACCTTCAAAGAATGTTATGAGCATTTCAAATATGAGGTTTCTATCTCTTTATAGTAAAATGCATCTAGACAGATCACCTGAGACAGGCAAGCTTGGTTCCTACGCCAATACCTTGATTAGAGTCCTTTTGAGATGGAAATTCAAATAGAGGTCTCTCCTTTGTCTGTGGGAAGTAGTCTTATTGTCACAGATAAAGTCTCACCTCTAGTTTTATGTATAAATGTAAAACTAAATAAAATATAAATACCAAGGGATGTTGTTCCCCAAAGCTCTGAGTTACGTTTCCATTCTGGGCTTAGGTGTGACTAACATACCTCACACACTGAAAGATTCAGGGCAGCTATGGGTAGGAGTAAAGACTACTAGATGGAGATATAACAGAGAAAAATGTACAGCACAATATTAATCAATGGATTATCACTGGGGTATCTCTTGATATTGTTGATCAATTTGCTTCTACCCTTTGACTTTTCTGTTTTTATGTATTTTCAATAAATAAGAATCTAGTAAATATAATTAAAATGTTTAAAGTGTTTATTCTTTTCTTCTCTCTTCTTATTCTTCCCCAAACAATGCATCCTTGAACTATTGATTAAGGCAGAGTCAGATAGTTTGGTAGCAATGGGGGGGACCACAAAGCCTCAAGGCAGGCTATCAGCACATGCACCAGGTGAGGCGAGCATCACATCGCCTGGGAGGAATACCTAGCATGGCATGCTGGCATGGTGGGGATATCTTCCATGAGGCGGGTTGGCACAAGGGGCCAAGGAGGTGAGCAGGGAATATCTGTGGAGGGCATCCTAGCATGGGGAGTCAGAGATCAAGTGCAGAAAAGAATATGTCCACACTTGGACCTGGACCCATGTAGGTCAAGAAACTGAGTGTGTTTGACTGGGCACTCACACAGAGGGGCAGCCTGGCCTGAAGACATGGAGTCCTGCCAGAGTGTGAAGATGTATGTCCATGAGTGAAGACTGGAATAGTATATTGAAGCGGGAAGGTAGGAAAACATCATGTAGGTGAGCAGAAGGGCATTGGCAGCCTAGAATTGGGTGTCAGAATCCAAGTGGGGTGAAGAGTGCTCATGTAGGTTGCTCTATTTGTCCTTGAAAACCAGATGTCTCAATAATGCTAATATTCCAGCACATCCTTTGTGTCTTCTAAAAGAGAGAATAAGAAAATGTGGGTAAAGGCCAATATGATGTTGATTATACTGAAAAAGAAGAAAATCTGCACCAGAAGTTACTTCACATCATAATCTTTTAAAAGTTGTTTGAAAAAAAAAAGTCTGTTATTTTTCATGAGTTTATTGCTCACAGCCTCTTCCACAATTCCCTGGGCTTCAAGCAAAGATTCGTTAGCTGCGGGTGTGTGACCAGGCTTGTAAGCAAGTGCAGATGTCTCACCCTTGCCACTCACACACAGGCAGAACAACAGCAGTTATGATGCCTAATTCACCTCCACAGAGATCTGATCAAGGAGCTGGGTCTTGGAACCTGATAAAAATCAGCAAACACAAGATGTGATCCACCTTGAGTCTTGTGTCCACAATAGGCACTGATGATTGGGCGAATACTCTTTCCCGCAGGAACCAATCAATGCCCAAGAACCTTTTTCAACATGGGGCACCAGTTTTCAATGGCCAATAGAAAGTTTCTACAAGAAATAAGAATTTAAAGAAAGAACATATATCTGCCAATCTTGATATAAAAATAATCAAGGTTCTTGTTTGACACGATCTGTTTCTTATATTGGAAAAAAGAAATTATAGCAAGCCATCAAAATTTGTTCCAAGATATGTGGGGAAAAGCAAGTCGGGGGTTCACAACTGTGAAAAAATGTTTACATTCTGGAATTTGTAGGGAGCCACTCTTGTCAAATTGAACATTAGCTCTTCCCAATCTCAAGAAACTCTTTAAGTGTTCATTTAGCTTTCGTCAGAAGAATATAACAGTCAAAGGAATCAGAATCACCTGAAAGTTTTGCATCATGTCAACAGCAAATCTCACTCAACTTTCCAAGGCACATTGGGTTTTTCTAAAATGATTTGTTGTTCATGCAACTTCCAAGGAATGAACTCCTTCTAATGTCCCAGTTTGTTTCTGTGCCCTAGAAAGACACACAAGAATGAAGGAGGCTGGGAGAAAGGAAGGTGTAAAAGGACATGATCGCTCTTTTTGAAAGTGCAAGAGAATGCATATCAACAGCATTAAAGCTTTGAGTGATGCTAATATTTATGGAGAACGTCTAATGCCCTGGGAGCTTAAACACCATTTCATTTAGCATACAAACAACACTTTGAGGAAGGTAGGTTTTGCCCCCTTTTACAAATAAAGCACTATAGCTACCAGGAATCAGTAATTGCTCAAGGTGGCACAGAGCTGGAATTCAAACTCAAGACTCATCTGCTTGGAAGTGTGAGTCTTTAACCTTATGTGCAACTGCTCCTCTCTGCCATGAAAAGTTAAGTAAAGAGAAAAGGTTTTTTTTTTCCAGAGAAGGTTAAAAGTAGATAACATTAGAATATTTAGCTTCCACTGTTCACAAATGGGACATTTCTCTTGTAGGCTTTTTTTCTCCCCTTCATTGCAAATTGAATATTAGTTCATATAAACCTATCGACGAGGGCAGGAAGGAATAGCAAACACTGTCTTCAATAAGGAAAATGTTCTGCTCAGTGAGTAGAAAGAGTTTGTAGCTAATGATGTCAACCAAGAGATAGGAGAAAGGAAGCAACTGTCAGGAACCCCAAGAGCCTCTGGGAACTTCATCAGTGAAAAGTGCTGTATCAGCTTGTATGGTACATGGCCTACCCCTTCTTGGTCCTGAGTTTGATTCCTAGAACCAAAAAAAAAAAAGAGAAACCAGACAACCATACTTCCAATTACCTGTGTTTTTAGTTGATTTCTGAATTTTGCAGAATTGACTCCTCCTTTATTCAGCATTTGTAGCAAAGTGTATGCACCTGGAAAAACAATGTGAGTGAAATGAATCAGACACACAAACTTGAATACTATATGGTATCTCTCTTCTGAGCAAGGCAAAGTACAAACTAAGAGAAAAACACAGGAAGGATGGAATGAGACAAAGTGACAGAACTCTTCCAGATGGGAAGGGATCCAGGGAACCAAGGGCAAGGTGTGAGGAGAATGGGATGGGGACACAGGTAGTGTGAAGACATGCAGGGTACAAGGTCCTAATAGCCTCAATGAATGTGGACATCATATACCACAAACATGAACTGAGATAGTACCAACAAAAAGAAAAGGGGGAAAGGGGGAGTAGGGAAGGGAAGAATTTAGAAAGAAACAAGCTGTGTTATGTACATATACCAGCTCCCCAAGATGGCTATAAAATGCATGTACTGCAAACACGTACTATTAATAATAAAAATGGAGGCCCTGTAACCAGAGTTCCTCAGAGGTGTGGTTCTGGTAGCCGGCACTGGCTAGCTAGTCAGAGGAATCAAACAGACAGGGAGAAAGTGAAATGAAATTGCAAGTTAAGTAGAACAAAGAAATAACTAAGACTCTAAATATAATGAAAGTTCCAGTGAATGCCAATCAAACCTCACCAGTCATGCTGTACTGCCCAGTGGTTTCAAAAGAAGAGCTCTTCAAACTAGAATGCGTTATGGGACAAACTCAAGTGATGAGATACAAAAAGAAAAGTATAGGAAAGACAGAGGAGACAAGACACGAGGAGGCAACTGGCCCTTGAGGGGCAAAGACGGACGACAGTCCCAGGAGGAGGACTCCAGATGGAAACCGTAAGGTAGCCTGGAAAACAGAGGAGGCAAGTGGCAAGAACGAAGAGGAGGATAAGTTCTGAGGCCATACGTTCAAGAGGAGCCAGCACTTTATAAGTATTAATCCATTTAGTCCTCACAGTGATTCAACGCCATAAGGTCAGAAGGACCGTCAGTCCAATTTACAGATCAGATTTGAACTCACTTGCTGAGTCTCCAGGCAGAAGATGGCAGAGACAGGAATCACATATTGGAAGAGGGGCCAGAACACACTAGCCTCAGCTTCTCCTTTGTTGCCTGTTTTTTTTTTTTTTTTTTTTTTTACATATCAGAAACCAAGAAGACACAATTATTTGATCCCAAGTGTTATAGTTACCTTGGAAATTATTCTTGGTTATCTAAGACCATCTATCAAAGCAGAATGTATCCCTTATGAGGTGAATTATGCCCTCCCTCAAAATTTGTATGTTGAATTCCTATTGCTAGGAACTCTTGGAATATGACTATATTAGTACAAAGGGTCTTTCCAAGGATAATTAAATTTTAAAATTAATTTCAATCCAATATGACTGATGTTGTTTATCAAGAGGAGATTAGGACACACATATGAAGAGAAGTCCACGTGGAAATGCAGAGAGAAGATGGCCATCTCCCTGTGTTCTCGGGAGAAAGAGGTAGAGAGGCTTTAGGAAAAACCAACCATGCCAACATCTTGATCTCAGATTTCTTGGTTCTGTAATTGTAAGAAAATACATTTCTGTACACTGCTTTGTTGTTCCAAGCAGGGGGGGAGTTCCCACTCTGGGGCCATGGACTGCTGCATGTCCATGATCTGTAGGAACCAAGTCACTCAGCAAGAGCTGAGAGAGTGAAGCTTCCTGTGTTTTTATAGGTGCTTCCACAGCTCACATCACTGCCTCAGCTCCACTTCCTGTCAGATCAGCAAGGCATTAGATTCTCCCAGGAGCACGAATTCTATTGTGAAATTTGGCTGCACGGGATAGAGATTGCGTATTCCTCTGAATCATTCCAAAACATCTCCCAACTCTCCACACATCACCCTCATCTGTGAAAATACTCTCTTCAACAAAACCAGTTCCTGGCTCCAGAAAGGATGAGAAATGCCAGTTTCAAACCAGTCAGTCTGTGATGCTTTACTACAGCAATCCTAGCAAACTAAGACAAAGTCTAACCTTCTACACAACTAGTGGACCAGACGTACTCAGGTTGATAGCTAGAAAAAGAATCTATACCCTTTCACTGGTGAGAATGAAGACAGTAAAAGCACAGGGACAGGGAGGGATAAATGGAGTTGAGATGTTATAAGAATGCTATGTACTGTTTAGGAAATGGTAAAAGTGGTGACAGGAAGTTTGTGAAATTAAGTAAAAGATACATATCATAATATGTGAAAACTATCCAAAAGGTTGCATAAAAATGCATAATTTAAAACCCAATAAATTAGATAAATTTGTACAAAGAAAATATTATGATAAAACACAAAAGAGAAGCAACACAGAAGAAAAAATAGGATGAATAAAAAATAAATATCAGTGTGGAGGATCTCCCCACAACAATGCCAGACTAGGTAAAAGAAAAAAAACCCACAACCATATTTAGTTTACAAAATATCTTTTAATTAATTGAAAAATAAGGATACTAAAAGAATGAAAAAATATGAAGCAGTAAGACAGTAGCCAAAAGGCAACTAGTATGACTACATTGGCCATACAGTGTACTGTAAGTCAAGAAGTACTGAAGGAAAGAGGGCTAGCACAGTGATCAAAGAATCATGACATGAAGTCACAATCCTAAAACTGTGTGCACAGAATAACACAGATTCCAAACACATAAAGTAGAAAAAGGCAAATTCAAAATGATAGTTGGAAATGTAAATATACATCTCTCAAAAACTCATAAAACAACACAGGCAAAATGCTAGTTAGTATACAAGAGATTTCAAAAGTAAACATGTTCAAATTGACTGAATTGAAATATATAAGATATATCCACCAACAGCAGAACACATGTCCCTTCTAAGTGTATAAGGAACACACAAAATAATACATGACAAAAGCCAAAATGAAGTTTCAACAAATTTCAAAGGTTAAAGAATCATATAGGGTATGTTTTATAACCAGAATGGAATTAAACATAAAACTGAAAAGGTAATTATGAAAAAGGATAATTATGAAATCTCTAAATATTTTGAAATAAAATATGCTTAAGTATAATTCATGAATGAAAAAATCACAATAGAAATTAGAAAATGTCCTAAAGTAAGTAATAATGAAAATTCATTATGTCAAACTAGTAACAAATAAGACAGTGCTTATCCAGTTTTATATCATATAGTTAAAAATGAAGTTTTTAGTACTAGGATTAAAAGAAAAAAACAGAAAGTTAAGCCCAAAGAAAATAGAAGAAAAAGAGTATTAAGAGCAACAATTAATGAAGTAGAAAGCAGAATAGAAAATTTTAAGTTGGCTTTTGAAAAGCAATTTTTAATACAAACATTGCTGCTGTCACTGGCAATTGGTTTGATCATTTTGAAAAATTCTTTCCAATTACCCACTACAGAGAGCTAAACACATGACTCACCAGTTACATTTTTAGATGTGTATCTACAAAAGACTGTATATGGTCATCTAGCGAGGGTTATAGAAGCTTAACTCAGAGCAAAAAAGAAACAGCCTCAGTGTCACTCAGCAGGGGAGTGGATAAATCATGGGTGGCACATCGTCCAGTGCAAAGTTGCACAGCAATTAGACAGACCAGCAGAGGAAGCCCTGCTATGAGCGTCAGGGGAGAGGACTCTCACCGAGCTAATGAGGAGTGAAAGAAGCCACCCGTATAAGACTACACAGTATCGCTCCACGTACACAACGGCCAAAACGCAGAAACTAACAGTGAGAGAAGTCAGAAGAATGCTTGCTTTTTTCCAGGTGGTAATACCCCAGGGAAGGGCATGAGAGCATCTCTGGGGTTCAGAATACATTCCACATCTGAGCAAGGGGCATGCAGTGCACATACTACAGATATATGTGAAATGCACTGAAGGATATTCTTCAGTATTTTACATCCTTCATTGCATTTATTTAATGTGTCAACTTGAAAGGGGAAATACAGTCACAGGAGGTCCATGAGCGCCCTCAAGCTCCCATTTTTCTCCATTTGTCTTTTCTTTATATTTATTTTTCCCATTGCCATGTAGGTGGTCTACAGCCTAAGGGTTTTTTTCAAACCAAAACTGCCTAGGATTGGAACATTATTCAGTGCTACAAATAAATGAGCTTTCAAGTTAAAACTGCATATTGCTAAGCAAAATAAGCCAATCTGAAAGGCTTCATACTCTAGAAGTCCAGCTCTGTGACATTTTGGAAAAGACAACACTCTAAAGACAGCAGTTGCTAGAGGTTCAGAAAAAAGGAGGAGGCAGGAACAGGCAAAGCTCAAGGAATCTTTTTTTTTTTTTTGGACTGGGAATTGAACTCAGAGCCTCACACTGAATTCAGAGAATCTTTAGTGGAGTGAAACTATCCTGTATATCTGTATATATCCTATATATGTCCTGTATGTAAATGTAATTATGGGCATTCTTCATCGCATATTTGTCAAAGCACATAAGACTTAAAATACAAAGGTGAGCCATAACTTGTCATAAATTATAGCTAACAATAATACTTCAATACTGATACATCAGGGTAACTATGAACTACAGTAATACAAGATATGAATAAGGTAAATAACTTGCTTATTGGCAAATAACATGGGAACCCTGTCCTTGGCCAATCAACTTTTCAGTAAACTTCAAACTGTTTCCAAAAGAAAAAAAAAAAAGAAAAGAAATCTGTCTTCCTCTTGACTGTCTTAGTGAATAAATTTTGATAATAGTCCCTGGTGAGGACTACTGGGGGAAAGAGTTCCTTCCATGCAGAGAAACCCTGATAATACTCACCACTAGCTATCCCACTTCCCTGGCTAATGGGATTGGGAGGAGATATTGGGAATCCCAAGGCAAGCGCCTTCCTCTCCACTCCTTGAGAGTTGCTCTGTCTGTCCTGGAGCAGGCTGTGCTCCTGGTAGCAAAGCTGCTTGTCATCAAGTGGCAAAGCCTTTCTGGGTCCTGTGATACTGTTAGGGAGCCATGTTCTCCAATACCTCCTTCATTAATAAAAATATATTTTGGTTTTCCATTTGCCTTATACTTATTTTTTAAAAATTTCTCCATCAAAGTAGAATTGAAGATAGGAATAGAGTAACTTTTTCAGAGCCTCTTTGAGACCCAAACAGTGGAAATTTAAAATCCATATATCCTCTCATTTTTCCATTCAAATTTTAATTCATGCTTCACTTGTGTGCCGAAAAGCTGACCTTCCAATGGAGTCATCCCTATAAGTTTGCTAGAGGGGGAGGAAGCCTCAAGGAACTGTGTGTTCCTGTGCCATAGGTTAGGTTCACTCAGAAACAGACTCCGAGAAGATTCCTATGCAAGAAGTTTGTTAGGCATGCTTTTAGGATCAGCACACAGCTGGCAGGGTTAGGGCTGTGTAAGGATCAGAGACCAGGAGGGAGCAAAGGAAATGTCAAACTGTAACCCAATTGCATCAGTGACCCCAGCCTACTCCATGAGGAGGCCGAGAAATGATGAGAACATTCCAAATAGCCTCAAATTCACATCAGGGAACTAAACATGAACACTCCAACATCCTGCAATCGTTTGAGGGGGTTAACCTTGGAAGAGTTGTGACCATGGGCATGGTGGTTCTTATCAGGAAGGGCAAGTCCTCGAGAGGAACTTAAACCAGAAGCTGTCAGTGGCTGACTGTCCTATCAGCTAGGGAAATCAGAGCTTCCATTCTGAAAAGGAAATCTAACAGTGGACCAAGAAAGACTATTCCCTCCCAGCTCAGACTCTGAGTATAAGCTGCTGCCAGAAGTCTCTGGAAATCTGTCAAGTTGTTTACAAGTACATAGCTTATCATCTTGGGATTAAAAATAAACATATGAAATGTTTATTCCAAATATATTAGAATTAAAATGTAAGAATCAATTAAAGCTTTAACAAAAAAAATATTTTTAATAATATTTGTATTCTTGAAGGATCTGCCCCTACTTAAAGGACTAAGTAAAATAGATAAATATCTTCATAAACATCTCATTACTAGATCCAAAGCATATTGGTTAATGTATTTTTATAACATTTGATGTTTTATATTGTATCATTTGTGATTTCTTTCATGATTATTTTGGTGCATTACACTCCCAAATGACAAAAAGGATTACTGACTCAAACATGGTGCACTGGTGCATGAAGGTAGGGATGAAAATAAAACCTAAATACAACAACTCGGAATAACACAGTAAACATGAGGAGGGAAAAGAATTCTAGTGACACGGATGTTCTAAAGCCAGTGAGGATTTTGAAGCAGCTGATAAGGAGCCATGTGAGTTGGCCATGTAAAATAATGAATACATGATAAGTGCATTTTGTTGATTATTTACTTCTAGGACTTCTGGTATCCTGTCTGCTACAATTCCTTGTCAACTACAGGTATAAAACTACTGAAGAATGTTGCATCATTCACAAAGACAGACCCCTAGCGCATAATCCAATTAAGATGTCCTGGAACAAGTGTAAGATAATGCTTTTCAATACAAAAATAATGGATGTAGTCACTAAAAGACCCAAACTACAAAGCCATCATTCACTGTATTTCTTACAGCAAAAGTGGGACAAGCTTCGTAACTGCCAAATGTCTTATAAAACAAGAGCAGGGCTTATGAAACGATGCTCGAAAAGAATGCAGAGCGGGCACAAGTTGCTTTTGGCACAAATCCTTTCTCAAATAGAACTTTGAGCAAAGAAATGATTTTGGATGTGGAGGAATTGTCACTCTCATATGTGTGTTCGGAAAGATGGTTTGCTCTGGATGCCACCGATGTACAAAGCAGGAACCGTGGCTTGGCAAATGCACACCGTGTAGAAGTCTGTTTATTTTCTCCCTACTATTTTCCCTTTTTATTCTTAACATAGTAACAATTACTTACTTTTTAGATTGAAAAATGTATATTGAGATCTTTAGTAAGAAAGCACCAGTCTCCAGCATGGAAGAACAAATGACTTGAATAGGAACCATCCCTAAACCCCAATTCTTACACTCTTTTATTCACAGGAAATAGTTGGTGATTGATCTTGAGGTAATGTTGAAGAAACTGATGAAGACTGTAGAATCACCTGGACTTCCTTACTGTGCATGTTTGAACATTCTGGGCAAAGAAATGAACAATAAGGATAAGACCCTGCTAATATCAAGAGTTTTTTAAAATGCTCATGTGAGTTTCTGAAATGAGAGGGGAAAAAACAGAAAACATTTCTTTATGATTTGGAAATTGAAAGGAAGATCATTTCTTGTGATCTTAAGTGGCTTAATTGAAGAAATCATCAGAACTATCATAAATAACCTGTATCACATTAGGACCCAAGTATCATTATTTTAAATAAGGATTTTTAAAAAGCCCATCTAATGAGTTAAATAACTCAACTGCTAAGTATTCAAATATGTCTTGTATTTTCTTGCACTTATTGGAGGAATAAACTAGTCATGTACCATGAAAAATAAGTAAAGCTACATCTAAATATTTGAACAAAGTATTTTTTAACTTCCAGAACAGAATGCAGCAACTGAGTTAATTAATACTCTATTTTCTTCTATGTCTCAAGTTGCTTTTGACTCCTCCAGCATTTTATTATGTCCAGCTCTGAGCACTGACAGGGCTGCCAAATGTTCACCACCATTCTGAATAACATACTGTGAATTAGGCATTTCTAACTGGAGCGAAATGAAAAACAGGAAAGGAAGTTGGCGTGCAATATAACTTATGGCCCAAGGAATCTTTCTTCAAGCTGGACCTTGTTGAAAGTTGAAAACATCATCCTACTCACTGATGTAAGACTATATTATCATTTATATTTTTAAAATATTTTAAATATAATTGAAATTTTATCATTTATTACTCTAATGTTATTACATTTTAAATATTATAATTTATATATTTTCCAAATTTGGGATGATTTCTTAAAAATATATGTACCTGAAGCAGTGGTCCATATTTGCTTTGAATTTTTTGTGGTTACCAAACACTTGGTACCCTTAAAAAGAGACATCATTAAAGGTGATTCTGAGATGATGACACAAAGCCGTATTCTGAAACACCGAGAATTAAATGCAGAGCGAGTTCCTTCCCTTGCATGCTAGTTCTGTTGCACAAAGTCCCAAGGATAGCACTGACACAGGCTTGATGCTACAACGATGACCCCTATATGCCCCTCTGCACATCCCCGACACCAGCTATTTATCTGACTTTATAATGGTGACCAGTGAGATGAGAACATTTCTGAAATGCTTGGCCAAGCAGAGAGATCTTTTCAAAAATCAAACATGATAAAATTCCTGCTGTTCAAAATGCAACTGCTCACACTCTCCTTTAAACTGTCTTTCATGCTCGTAGGATAGCGATCAAAAGCCTTGCCTGACAAAATGTCTGCTTTTAACATCCTGTCTGCTGTCTGTAACAGCCACACCGCCTTTTCCTTCCACAAGGCTTGCTCCCTCATACAAGAGACCTGTCTTATAGCATTGAGCCTGCTTAGTGAATTCTCATACCCTCTGTGCCTTCACCCAGCTTAATCCTTATCTTTCTATCATCACTTCCTGGAGAAAACATTCTCTGGTAAGAGAAATTTCTCTGATATCTGTCTGCATAGCTCCTACTTCTAAGCTCACCACTATGAAGTCAAAGATGGTTGTTTGTGGTTGTGGTTGTGGTTGTGGTTGTGGTTGTTGTTATTGTTGTTATCCCTTCCAGCTTCTGATGGTACAGAAGCTCAATAAATATTTAACTAAATAGAAACAATTGCTGTATTTCAAGTGGAGTTGGGTCTCGAGCGGGTGAGAAGCAATCGGATTTATCTGGGCTACAATGTGCTGCATGTTTGGAATACAGAAGGAAGGAAAGGAGAACACCTAGGATATTCCTGCTATCCTACAAGCAAGAAATTAGGATTAATTATTTGGAAGATGGTGGTAGAGTTAGAAGTGCATGGCTAGTTTCTAAATTTCAGTACAAAAAACGATGGCTCTTGGTAATGGCGGGAGGAGGTATCAAGGACGATTCCCAGGATTCTGAGTCATTTGTTGGGCAGAAGGTCAGTCTTTGAGATACAAAGCCCTGGAAGAGGGCCAACATAAACATGTGTGTTTCCCTGGCAAGGGGGCCAAGGGAAGACTTCTTGGAGTTTGTGTGCCTATTAAAGTATTTGGAGAATCAGGGTCAGTGTTGTGTGAGAGAGTTTTTGAGTTCCAGCATGATAGAGCTAAAAATTCCTTGTACAGTAACTTACAGTTGTTTTTAAAATCCTGCTGATTTGCAAAGCTACCAAGAGTCTTAGAGAACAATCCAAATTAAACCTTGAACTCAGGTGCCAGCATTTGTTGCCTTGCCCCCTTTCGCATGGAAATTGGTAATTACATATATATTAATCTTACACCAGTGTATTCAAACTGCTGGCTGTTGACAAGGTCTGTTTTTGCAACTCATTCTCCAAATTAAGACCAGAGATATTAAATGACTAAGAAGTGTTTGATCCTCCTATTCCCTTGATGTTGTAGCAATAACAACACTATCTGCTATAATAATAATAATAATAATAATAATAATAATAATAATAATCTGCTTCTGAAAGAATAAGCTAAGGTGAAATTCTTTTTTTTTTTTTAAGGTGAAATTCTTTAAACAGTGGTCCTAGTCTATTGTGATCCAACTCATCTTTCTCTAATAGACCCCGGGAGCTTTCCACTGGGTTTCTCTTTGGTTCTTACTATAGAGACAAAGATAAATAAATCCCCCCATCACAGTATAGGATATTTTGCTGGTACTGCAAGAAAGAATTTATGAGACATATATTCTGTACTGCCATAGGACTTTGGAAATAAGGCTGCCAACTTAGACTGAAGCTAATTAAAACAAAATCCCTGATGAATGAGCTTATCTGTTAGTAAAACATAATCACAAAAGTGAGCTGGAACTAATCTCAAGGATGAATTGTGTGACTGTATCAGCTTTCTAAGGGCAGTCACAGCTAAGTATTGTGAGCTGAGGCGTGGTTTAAGTAACAGAATTTTTTGCTCTTAGTTCTGGGGTCTGAGATCAGTGTTTCAAGGGGTTAGTTGTTTCCAGGGGTTTCAGGGAGAATTTGTTTCCAAACTCTTCAGCTATGGTGACCTGTTAACTTTCTCCTTTGTAGATGTATCATCCTAATCTCTGCCTTCATCTTCATGTGGTTTTCTTCATATGCGCCTGTCTGTCTCTGGCTCCAAATTTCTCCTTTTGCATTAGTAAGGATGTAGTTATGCTGCATTACAGTAATCACCCTAACTTGATTTTCTTCCAAAACCCTATTATCAAATAAGACCATGTTCACTGGGGCACTAGGGGTTAGGGCTTTGACATCTTTTAGGAGGACACAATTTAATCATTACAAGGTAGTAAAGCTGAAAAACTAAAGTGAGAGCCCTGTCTGGAGAAGACTATTGTGGTCACAGCAGGGCTTGACCAGGAGGACTCGGGAGGGGCCAGCCAGATGGGAAATCCTCCTCAATGCAGCAGGGAACGACCCTGAGACAGTGGGTTACTTTGTAAGATGTAAAACCACTTTTTTCTAATGTGATCTTAAACAATACCCCAGTAAGAAAAACAATATAAAGGCTGAGGATATAGCTCATTAGCAGAATGCTTGCCAGTCATTCACAAGGCCCTGAATTCCATCCCTAGCACTACACAAAAGCAAGCAAACAAATAAAAATAGAACTCTTCCAGTGGCATCTTAAATAGAGGGCACAGAATTTAGCCCACTGGCCTCGTCCTCACCCATTCAGGATACCTTGGCTCTCTGATCATTTTATTCAATTAACTGGGGATCCAAAACACAACCAACAGACAAAAACCCTCTCACACAAGATGCTACTGGCCCAGCCTGTTCCCCTATCACTGAGCACAGTGATCCCTGCACATCTGTGGGCCACTGGTTCCAGCATCAAAATCCTCAGATGTTCAAATCCCTTGTAAAAGTGGCACAGTATTTGCATGTAACCTATGCACATTCTCCTGTATATTTTAAAATGTTGCGAGATGACTTATAGTACCTAACATGGTGTAAATGCTATGTAAATAGTTGTTATGTCATCTAGAGGAAAATAACAAGAAAAAAATTTGTGCACAGGCAGACACAACTGGTTTTTTGTTGTTGTTGTTGTTGTTTTTCTGGTGGTACTGGGGATCGAACTCAGGACCCTGCACTTGCTAGGCAGGCACTTATTCCACTGAGCTATATCCCCAGCCCAACACAACTGTTAAAATATTATTGATGTGAAGTTGGTTGAACCTGTGGATGTGTAGATTCAGAGGGCAGGTTGCATGTGCTAGCCAAGAAGTCTTCTGGTTACCACAACATGCTTCCCTATTAATGTCCCTGCAGGGAAAGATTATCCTAATAAAACAATTCCAGTGTACAGTCTACACAACAATCATATTTCTAGTTATGCAGTAGAATGTTGGCATTCTGGTTTAAACATTAGTTTCACATGATTTGCCTGTCCTGCATCAGTGCCTTGAGAGCCCCTATAATTCTTGACGCAATGGCCACACATGGAATCCACACCTGCAAAGCATCAGAACAGACTCTGAAGACCCATGAAGCAATAGAAGCTCAGGAGACCTAGCTTCAGTTGCTAGACGGCCCCCAGGATGACCTCAGTCTCATTGCTCTCAACCAACTTCCTCCAATTGGAATCTGTGTAACCTCCCAATAGCAGCTCCAGAGGCCTTTCATTTCAAACGGTCACTGTTGTTCTGAGTCAGTTTCTCCACCTCTGCACTGCTGACATTCAGAGTCAGATACTTCGTCACTGAGGGAGGGGGCTACCTGCACATCACAGGGTGTTTAGCAACATCCTTGACCCTACTTGCTAGATGCCAGGAGCACTGCCCTGCTCATGACAATCAAACATGTCTCCAGACATTGCCAAACATTCCCTGGGAAGATCACCCCCAGTTAAAAAATACTATTCTAAATGAGCCCTCCACAACCAGGGAAATTCTTCCTTATATTTGCTCCAAAGGAATTGTTAGGTTTGAAGGAAAATTGACTTATGCCCACTGCAACCTGCTATGTGGTGGGCTATTTTCCCATATAAATTTAATTGAGCCAGGTTTCAGCTCACTTAATAAAGAGTGAGAGATGTTGTTATATTTATGAGGGCAAATCCTTGCCTAAGTAAGAAACAGAACACTCATTGGTAAAGCACTTTTCTACCCATGGTGGTTAGGGTAGGTTTCCTCAAGGAAGTTGTATCTGGGTAGGATTCTGAAGCATGAAGGTGACTGAGATAGAAAAGAGGACTGCAAGCAGAAAAGAAAGTGGGGGTAAAATATGGGAGCCTAAGTTTAACCATTTTGCAAGACATTGTAACTACTTATGCCCATTTTGAACAAATCAGTCAAGAGAACTTTCAAAAATACATAAAACTGTATGATGCAGGATCTTTCCATACCAAATTGGAAGAGAGACAAATTACAAATGAGAAGGTGTCACTGACACAGTGACTATAGCAATGGACTCACCTGCACAAGGGAAAATGTGCTCCAATATCTGCGTTGTTGCTGGTCCTGGGTCCTTGGAAGTGCCACCGTTTGGGTCTGGAATGCCCCCAAAGGTCAGTGCGAGAAAGGGTTGGTTCCCGGTGTGGCACTGTCAGGAAGCAGTGAAATGTTTAAGAGGTGGAGCCTAGTGAGACATCTTCAGGTCATTGGGATAGTAAGTCAAGGGGATAGTGAGCCTGGGTCCTTCCGTCCTTCTCTCTTGCCCTCTGGACAAAGGTGAGTGGCTTTTCTCCATCATATACTCCCAACTCGGATGTGCTGTCTCATTTATATGATCAAATACTCGCCAGGCTGAGAAACAGAGCCCTTACCTGCAAAAGTGCTCTTTATAGGTCCAAAAGCAATGAAGACAACCAAGATCGGCCTGAAACCTCTGAAACCATGAGCCCAAGTACTATTTCTCCTCTTCTAAAGTAGATTTTCAAAGGTATTTGTTGTAGTGAAGAAAACTGACAAACACAGTATGAAACTTTTTATGTCAGAACATGTGTGTTTTTAAAAATCACAGCACAATGGTATCATCTTTCCCTTTTACATAATTATACATACTCAGTGAGTGTAATTCAATGAGTTTGAGGTAAGTATAAACCACTGAAACCACAACCGCAACCATTGAGTCTGTAGACATAATTATTTCTTCCAAAAGTATTCTCTCTCTCTCTCTCTCTAATTTTGCTGATAAGAACACTTAACATAAGATCTACCCTATGAGCAAATTTTATAGTGAAGAGCATCGTTCACTGTCAGCACCGTGCTGCATACTAGATCTTTCAAACTTGCTACTCTCATATAACTGAAAGTTTGATCATCATCTCTCCGTTGCCCTCTCCCCCAAGTGCCTGGTAACTTCAGTTCTACTGTCTGTTTCTAGATGTCTGTTTTACATTCCAAACATAAGTGAGAGCATATAGTGTTTGTATTTCTGCATCCATCCTATTTCACTTGGCATGATGTCCTCCAGATCATTCTAAGTTTTTTAAAGTCAGGATTTCCTTCCATTTTAAGGCAGAACAATAGCCCACTACATGTATGTAAAGCACTTTCTTTAGCCATGCATCCAGGCATGAGCATTTAGTTGCTTCCATATCTTCTCATGAATAATGCTGCAAGATATACGGGAATGCAGGTATCTCTTCAAGATTCCAACTTTAATTTATTTGGGCATATGCCCAGCAGTGAGATTGCTGGGTTACTTAGTAGTTCTGTTTTTTAAGTTTTTTGAGGTCCCTCCATACTATTTTCCATGAAGTCGGTACCAACTTACATTCCCACTAAGAATGTACCAGAGTTTCCTTTTCTCTGCAACTCCACCCACACTTTTTTTAAAAAGTCCATCCTAACAGATGAGAGGTGACATATTGCGGTGGCTTTGATTTACGTTCCCCCAGTTATTAGTGCTGCTGAGCACCATTTCATATACTGGGCACCATTTGCGTCTGTTCAGATCCTTTACCCATTTTCCATTAGGTTATTTGTCTTTATGCTATCGAGTGGTAAGAGTCTTTATATATCTTGGATATTAACACCTTCTCAGGAAACACTTTTAACAGCTTTACTGATGCTGACTTTAACTTTTCTACCTTAATATAACAGGCCATATTGCTTCTTAAAAAATTTTAAAGCATTTATTACAATGCTCATATGATGTAAGGAATCTAACTTTAAAAATAAAACCATAGAGACAAAGGAGCTCCCCCTAAAATGTTAATTACATATTAAATAAATGGCTAATTTCTACATTAATGTATATTTGGGGAGCTGGAACTCAAAATAGGATTTCACACACTACTTATAGGGAAGACTGTGCACCAATCACACTGCACATGGGCTTCCTGGTCATACCTTCCCTACGTCATTGGCACTGCAAACGACTGGTGTGTACTTCCCAGAGAACATGTCAGAAATATTTAGATAATAATCTGACCTGGTGACACGGTGCTCTCTTCTTCCTCCATGGTGGCCTCCCTTTGCTACTGGACATGCTCAAGGCCAGAACTAAGTCCCTCAATTTGGTACCAATTCAGAAAACTGGGTTCAAATACTCATGGGAAATTACAGGGAAATGTTATTAAGGAAACTTAAACTTTTGAACACATTGTGGTTTATGAACTTTGCACATTCACTTCTGATTTTTCTTGCCCAAAACTTTTCTAGAAGCAGAAATAGAATCTAATTCTATACCTAAAGGGAATGAGATTCTTTAACTATGTCAGTATTACATATGAACTTTATAGTCTCCATGTATTTTGTAAAATAAGCAATGTTTAATTTAGTTGAAATTGAAGAGAAAAAATAAAACTCAAATTTACTTATTTAATGAAAACCATAGAGAAAAATTATATCAACCCAAAATCTTTTGAGAATGGACTGAGACGGTCATGTGTGTTTCTTGTACAGATTAAAGGAGGAAGAGTTCAGAGAGTTTCCAAAGTCGACTTAGAATCCAAAACCTTAACACTGACCAGCGGCAGAAGTTTGACCCCATCACATCTCTGAGATATG
The DNA here is from genome assembly GCA_004027595.1 of Dinomys branickii. Classification (NCBI taxonomy): domain Eukaryota; kingdom Metazoa; phylum Chordata; class Mammalia; order Rodentia; family Dinomyidae; genus Dinomys; species Dinomys branickii. Next base: position 14,825 of record PVLD010003455.1, on the reverse strand, counting down.
GTGCTCTTGTATATGCTGAATCATGAAATTATATTATATCCATCCAGCTTCAAACCATCAGTTAAATCAGACCAAAACATTAAAAATAAAAATTAAATAGATTGTTTCATTCCTGGCAGAGAAAATAATTAGCTCTCTGAATTTTTCATAATCTCCAGAGGCAGATACACTGTCCTATGCTTGGATCCTCCATAGATTTGCTGGTATCATACTGCCCCCCAGCGAACCCTCCTTCATACCCTTCAGAACCTTCCTCAGTGACAAAGTCTTCTGACATTCAGTACCTAACAGATTGTTTCGGTCCCAAATTCCGAACACAATATATTGTACTTTGAACCCCGTTGTGTATTCAAATGGTCCATTCAGTATGCAGGCATCTCTTTTCTACTAAAAATTTAATGAATCCAGATGTTTACAGGATAGTGTTCTGATTAACAGAATATTGTTTTTCTTTCAACATGTATCATTTAAAGTAATTCTAAACTGTGTCGATCCTTGTTCTGCCTTAGATATCAAAACTTACCAAAGCCCTGTGTTCAAACAATCTTTTGGACATCTCAGAAAGAGAGAGTTCCAACTCAGGCTTCCATTTTTGAGCTGTGGAGCTGTCCAGTGCTGAAATCCAGAAAGCCAGCGCCTGAGACAAGTCATTTTTAAACATAAACCCCAAAGTTTATTAATTCTCACTCTCACTCTCATCCAGCATTGTACTCTGGTCACTTTTTGTATTTTATATCTCTCCTGGATATGCTTGTTTATTTGCCTGAAGTAATGTTTATGTGAAAAAAATCAAGTCAGACAAATTTAGCCTTTTGAAGTAAGTGTGTGTGTGTGTGTGTGTGTGTGTGTGTGTGTGTGTGTTGCCTTTGTATGCTGTCCATATACTTAGGCTTAGGTTTACCAAACCATGTACAAGTGAGTAAGTACAGACTATTTAGGTGCATGTAGATGCAGATGATCTTTGAACTATTTTAAGTGGAGAGAAAAAGCAAGGGGAAGACAATTAATAATAAAGTGAGAAACTTAATTTCTTGACCCAGCTACTTGCTGGGTTTGAGATCTTGGAAACCCAATGTGTAAGTTTCTCAATTTATACAAAGAAAAAGGTAGACTTGTGATTATCTTTGAGGTTCTTTGCTTTCTTGATCTATCTTTTTATGAATCCATGAACTTTTTCAGCAACATCCTGGCAGTGGGAAAACATGAACAGATAACTGAGACAAATTTCAATCTCTTCAGAATCAGTACCTCATCCAACATAGGGAGCACATATGAATTTTCTTTCTTTCTTACTTCAACCAATGACATCTTGTCAAGTACACTTTAAGAAGAGCAACTCCACAAATCCTAGTAATCAGGGAGGTAGGTTTTCTTTTTTGGTAGTGTGGGAGAGCAAACTCAGGGCCTCACATGCAAGGCAGGTGTTGTACTATTGAGATACATGCTAGTCCAGAATAACTTTTCTGCAAAGAAAAACATAGATCATTTTGTTTTTCATGTGTAAAACATTTGGTAAATTTCAGAAAAGCATAATTGCCTTTGAAAGGGGCCTATTTGGCAGATTCCACTGAACTAAAAATCTGCAAACATTTATACTTGAATCTGTCACTAAAATTTGGAAGAACTGAAGGACAAATGGAAGTATAATTTTAAGCTAGTGATGAGAAAAGAGCATTAGAAGTTTTTCTGGACAAAGGCACACTATTACTACTTTGCAATCTCACCCACATGTTTAGAAAAATCATCAATCAGTACAAAATAAAGAAAGAGTTATTATGCACTTGGTATATATAATAATTCAGTGTCAAATTTTATATTCTTTGGGAATGTACAAGAGAAAGGTAATGAACCTAAAGTTCATTAATTTGATCTTTCACTCTCATCCAGCATTACACTCTGACCAAATAGGAGGTGGTAGAAAAATTAAGAGGCAGGCCTATTGGGAGGAAGTGACATCACTGGGAACTTCAATCTCTTTCCTTCTCTTCCTCTTCTTTCTCCTCCTCCTCCATGCATTCATTGCCATTGTATACTGTCCTGCAAGAGGACTGAAGGTAGCAGAACCACGTGACCATTGACTGAAAATGAGAGGCAAAATAAATTTCTTCCTTTTAAGCTGATTTTTAGTGACAAAAACAGATTGATACAAATCTTAACTTTTCTCAAAGAAAACTTTGAAAATAAAATCTCACTGTAACCTAAATCTCTCTCTCTCTCTCTCTCTCTCTCTCTCTCTCTCTCTCTCTCACACACACACACACACACACATAATTCACCATTTTAATATCCTCTCTTCCACATATGAGCAAAGGAAAATATCACCGGACTATTATTCCAAGTCATTCCACTAAGCAGAAAAGGAATGAAATGTCTTTCGGGTGACTTTCATTTAAATTCAGTTTTCTTCTTTAAAATACTACACATCATCCCTTTTGGTTTTGCTGTTCCCTTAATATTTTGTAAATGAAGAAATTCAGATCTGCTCTTCCATTAATAGATACTTCTGCATTTGGATATCTGCCTGTTCCTTTCTCTACCCTCAAATAGAATCTTTTATGTAAAAGTGGGTCACAGAACACTGTTAATGTCAAGTCATTCAAGAGCCATTAATCCATCTTCCAGGGTTTAGGAGGAAATGCCCAACATTACTAGGAAGCAATTTCAAGAAGGAAACACTTGCATTTCTAGTGCACTTCCCTAAGGAAATGTCTTTGTTAGAAGAAAATGTGAAATTTAAAATACTGTGCTCATTTTCAATGGTTTAAAAATCAAAAAATCTTAGACTCCAAAAATTAAACACATGTAAAATTTTATTATAGTACACATTCCCCACTGAACCATTTGCAAACTACCCTCTCAAAATTTCTCTGACCCAGAACAGGGTGGAGAAACACACCACTCTCTGAGCTGAGAGACAGAAAATCTAGACTTAACATCTGATCAAGAGGCTGTGTTAAGTCACACACTAATTATTGGCTGAAATTTCCTCTTTGCAAAATGTGAGATGTAAGTTAGAAGGTTATGCAGATCTCTTTCTATAATTCAGTTGATTCAGCTCGTATATATTCACCGCATACTGATCTTGTGTCAAGGGCCACGAAAATGACAGGGTACAGCTATGACCACCTAAGAATCCAATGGCTGGCCAACGGGTGAATCAATAGGATCACACTCTGAAGTATGGCTGCACCTGCCAAAGGTCATCATCATATATAGCTCCTATCCTTCCTGTCTCCCTCTTGCTACATACATATATGCACCTCCATCCACACACATGTATATGCACTCAAGCAGTCTCCCACCACAGCAAGATAACTACTGACCCAAATCAGTGAATTAACATCCACCATATTTTAATTTCCCTTAGTTATCTGGTTAAATGGCTGAATTCTTTGATATGGCCTAATTGCTAGGCTTGTGAACATATGGTGGGAAATTCTGCAGTATGACCATAGAAGACAGAACATTTAAAATTATGTTCATTTGTGGGTAAAAAACTGAAGACACTTCACAACTGTCTTGTGACCAAGTCTGAAAAAACATAGCTACTCTGCCTTAGCATTTATCCTGCCTTAGTTGGTCATACTGTCTAAAATCAAACCGTGAGGTTGGATTTCTTTGCTTTAAAATGCTGTCTCTTTTAGATTATGTGCTGCACCTCTCCTGTCCCTACATGCTTAGTGCAGACTAACTAATTCTATTTTTTTTTGCAAACTGAGAGCAAACTGCAGCCTCAGTTATTCAAACTTTTCTGCTATAAGTGGGAGTTGTGAATGTCGAGCCAGCAGAGGATGTGGGAAGGGGCGGGCTTAGGCCCCAGATAGAAAGAAGGATTGTGGAGGGTGGATGTAGGAGAAAAGCAGATAACCACAGGCTAACTCATAGCGGAGAGTTAAGAGTCCAGCCCCGATGTGACACTATCAGAAGGATAGAAGCCATGAGACCGTGTCAAGGGCCAAAACTGAGAAACCCTAAGACAGAGTAACAGGTTCAAAGTTGAGTGGAGCATTCTAGAAATTTAACACTGGCGTAGGCGCAGGCAATTCTATAGAAAGCCACAAGGAGAACCAAATTCATAAAGAAATGCGTCATGGGAGAAAAAATTAAAATTAGGAGAAGAAGGGGAAATTGGTTCAACATGTATAAGCATATCTCAAAGACGAATTAGAAAAGTATTTTAATGATCGTTTGGCTCCTCCAAAGCACGTGAAAGGAAGAGATGTGTCAGGAATGTCTTGGGTTCAGCTATCAACCGGTTCAGTGCCCAAATCATGTTACCTCCCACTGACAAAGTGTGGGGAGCACCCATGGTCCCCATTTTTCTCTAGTCTCATTTCTTCCCGGTTCTAGATCTCCACACTCCACGCGTGTCTCAGGGAAAACAGTCAGGATGGAAAGATTGATTTTAGAGACTAGGAGAGCAGCTAAATTATCAAGATGACATTTTCACCCCTAGTTTATTGACAAACATCTGAGAAGCTGCTGAGCCGAACCTCTCCCAGTGCTGGACTCTTGCTCTTTTCTCCTAGCTGGGCCCCTTTGCACTAGCAGCACCTTCATGAGCTACAATTACTCCTGCTGCTTTGTCTGGCTTCGCCTCTAAACAAAATGTTCCAGGAGGGTCATCATTCAGCCTCCTCCAGAGAGTCCCCTGTGCCAATCAGAATTTCATCCAAAGACTAATGTGTTCTGAGGCGGCTGGATCCTGGAGCTCTATACTCACCAGTGAAACTATTCATTGAGGAGTTCGTAGCTAAAGGTGCTGTGAGGATGGGGGACCTGGCCAGAAGGGCTATGTCATCACGGACATGCCTTTGGAGGATGCGTCTCCTTCCCCACCTCCTCCTTTCTTTCTCCCTCTCTCTCTGATTCCCCACCGCCTTGAGGTGAGTAGATTTCCTCCACCAGACCCTTCCACCATGATGTTCTGCTTTGGATTGGACCCAGCTGACCTAAAACCAAGTCCCCTGCACCAAGAGCCAAATTCAGTCTCTCCTTCTTTAAGTTGTGAGTGTCAGGTATTGTGTAACGGCAAGGGGAGAGCTGCCTAATACACATATTTATTAAATAAATTAAGAAAAGAATGAACAGCCTAACTCACCTTGTGTATGAACCATGTAGAGTTGATCTACCATGACCAACCAATCAAATATCTTCAATCACAGGTTTTGTCCTGAAGCTGCATTGCCAAGAGACAAGCATTTGCTTCATAAATGCTCTGTGCAGCTAGAAACACAGGTCTGTTTGTGGTATCTTTCCATGTGAGGGTTTTTTTCCCAGAGGTTTTTTTCACTAGAAGATAATTGCTTTTTATTTTCCTGCCTTTCAGGAGTCCATACCTTCTAGATTCACTCTTTGTGTACACTCCTTTCTATCTTAAAATGTAGCTTTATAAGAGTAGAAAAGATAAGGAAAAACAACTCTGAAAAGATCATGAGAGGGCACTTCTGCCTGGATTTTAACTGGCAATAGAAACTTTAAATTAAAATCCTACTTGGAAATTTGAGCTCATTTCCTTAATGCCCAAGGGACCCTAAATGAGATACTGAAAAATAGAGCTAGTAAAAATGGGTTATGGGGGGGCGGAATACACATACTTCTTTGCTCTGTGACAGAGACAGAACAGAGTGTCTTCTAGTATAATTCAGAAATATTTCAATAAAATGTGTTTAATTTTTAAAACATTTTGTAGTATATGGTTTTAAATCCTCCATTACCTTGGAAAACTCATCACTCAGAAGCACGGAATCCTAGGAAGTATGGAGAGTGAATGGGCCTCTCATTCAAATGACCTTCCCCTTCCTCTCTCATCAGCACTGGCACAGGCCACACCGAACCAGGCCCTGCAGAAAGGAAGGAAGTAGAACAATTCACATATACAATATTGTAGTCTTGGTCAGTTGAAACCAGAATTCTCATGGCCCTAATTCTGTGCTTACTGGGGAGAAGAGCAAGCAGGTTTCCAGGCATTATGGGATAGGAGCTGGTATTGATCACAATTTCATGGGCAATGCTATAAACTATGCAAGAATGAATCTCCTAATATTTTGGATTCCTCCCAGTGTGTCTGTCCTGTTGGAAACAACATCCTCTCTGACCCTTACTAGGGAATCCAAAGAGCCTTACAGTCCCCACAGTAGAGAGAACAGCAGCTCTGGCCTGTTCAGTTGTCCAGTACACAGTCGTGCAAAGGATGGGCGTATTTTGCAGATGCCAGCATCCTCACACTGATTCCTTTACTTGTAAAATAACAGATATCATTAGGAAAAGACACAAGCCCTTGAAACCATCTCTCTCCCTCTCCTCAAAGGCTGTAAACAAAAAAATGATACTGGCCCTTGAGTGGAATAGCAGATAAGTGCCATTATTGAAGATATAAAGGGTGTGGCTGTAGTGAACTTCATTGTATCCCCATGTAACTATGCAAACCTACCACTAAAACAAGTAGATGGACCCCAGTAGATAACCATAGAATACTACAAACTTAATAATAAGTAGCCCAATTCTAGCATTTGTTCTGAAAATGTTATCCTTGTGAGAACAGATTAACACAGCATCTCAAATGGAATGTGGCCATTGATCTAGTAATTTCTTTCCTTTTGGTGTCCCATAAAAAAGGAGAACCAGGAAATACTCACTCACCGAGGGTGGATAGACTTACACATTCACAGTCTTAGTCCAAGGCTTTTAACACTCCTGCTTGCTTTGTGATATTGTCTGAGATAACTACGTTGTCCACACATTTCACAGAGCAGCACACTAGCCAGCTTTGTTGATGACATCACATTAACTCAGCCTGATAGGCAGGAAGTGGAAGGTATTTTGGATGTCTTGATAAGACACACAAACTCTAGAGAGTGCAAGATGAACCCTACAAAGATCAGAGAATCTGTCACATTGGTGAAGTTACAGAGGCATGCCAGGATATCTGCTCCTTCAAGACAGAAAAACAAGTACCACATTTGTATCTCTTACTAAGAAAGAAGCATTGCTCTTGGTGAACACCTTCATATCTTGAGTAGTAGCATTATGACAAACTTGAGAAATATGCTCTCAACTCATTGGTTAGTAGATTCCACAGTCTGACAGGTCTGATCAGAGCCAAGAGCAAGAAGGAGCTCGACAATAGCATCAACTGTTCACAAGGTGCTAGTGGCATCTGTGGTAAAGATACTGTATTGGAGATCTGGAAAACTCCCATAGGAGAGTATCAGGAAAAACTCAGGAGTCTAGAGCAAGACTATATGAGAATAATCTCTCATTGACTACAGCTCATAGAGGCTGAGCTCTGACTTTAGATCATGGAGTGCCCATGTGGCCAGAGTAGAGTTCTCTGGTGCTGAGACAAACCACGTCATAAATCCATGTACACACAGCAGCAACCCATTATACAAAAGAGATGACATTTTGGGGACTGGACACAATCAGAACTATCAGACACCATAAGCTGCGCAACCAAGTGGCTGTGTTCCATCATTGCCAGCCTTTTCTCCCAATGCTTCTCCTCATTACACACCTATAGCCGAATACTGGAGTTCTGTACAAGCTGTTGCCAAAGGTAGAAAAGTCCTGTGGCTGGTTCACAAAGGGTCAGAGCAATATATTGGTGTAAACTGCAGAAAGAAAGGTTGATACTACACTACGAGTTCATTCAAACGTAAACCAGAAAGCCTGTGATGAGAGGAAGCCCTTCAAGTGAGCATAGCTTCAGGAGATGCCTCTGGCCATCTATTTGGTCAACAGAAAGAATGGATATACGTAGACTGCTGTGCACTAGTGAATGCTTAGCTCATTTGATGGAGATTAGTAATGAGCAAAATTGCAAGAACAGAGGAAACTGGGTCTGGAGTAAGGATGTGGGTGGAATTATGTAAGGACAAAATGAGGAGCTCTGTGTACTGCCCGATAATGCCCACCAGAACACATTCAGTGCCTGAGGGGCACAGAATAGCCACATGCACAGGATGACTCATTCAGGAAATGTAAGACTTAAAGACTCTATTCAGTACCTGCACAGCGGTGGGATGCAGAGTATGGCCACAATGTTACAGACAGAAGCCATGCCTGGACCCAAAACTCTGGTCCCTGTCATCAGAACAGATGTAGCTACTGCCACGGTTGCACATCCAGCCTGCAGAAGCACAAAGCAACCCAAATATTGCACCAGATATCTGATAATCAGAATGTGGTATCACGGAACATCATCTTACATCAAGGGATCCACTTCTTAGCAAAGCACATCCAACAATGGCCACTGATTACAGTACTCAGGGATCCTACAGTGTAACACTGGAATGACATAGAGCTACTAATCTGATAGGATGATGGAACAATCACTTCAAGGTACAACTGAGATGTTAACCTGGAGATGACATCCTGAAATGTGGATATTGACACTGAAAGCCAAGGGATGGAAGTAGAAGCGCCACCACACACTACCTTGGCAATGGTACACTGGAGGAACCTACCCTTCCTGAAGGGCAGAGAAGCTTGTCAATCTGCTAAGGGTACTGTATAAGTCCGTCAACACATCAGGTTATGCATGCTTTATTTTTATTTTATTTTATTTATTTTTTTAAGACAAAAGAAACCAAAATAATACAAAGACTATACAAAAAATACCAAATTATAGAGAAGATAGTAGGGAATTGGTATGCTGTATAATGTAATGTATCTTCGCATTTGTTAAAACAAAAACAATAAAGGAAATACCAAATTACAGAGGAGATAGGAGGGAACCATCACTGGATATTGTATTACATAGTGTTATCTTTGCATTTGTTAACACAAAAACAATAAAGGAAATACCAAAATTACAGACAAAATAGTAGGGAGTTAACACTGGATGCTACATTACAGAATGTTATCTTCACCTTCATTACTGAGTTACACAGATGATGGCTCGTTCAATCAATCATTTTTCTCCACTTCATTTCCATTGTTCTACCACCCTGTCAGTGGTCTTCCCACTGGTAATAACTGTACTTTTTGGTTTATTTACTCCCTCATGCTCTCACTTTGGGAAGAGATTTGGCTGCTTCTAATTGTGCTGTATAATACATGGGTGTACACAGATTGCTGTGGCAGGCAGTGGAGAAGCACCCTTTGTTGTTTTGGGTTTTTTTTTTTTTTAGGGACACATTGCTGGATGCTGTATTACATAGTGTTGTCTTTGCATTTGTTAACACAAAAGCTATAAAGGAAATACCAAATTACAGAGAAAATAGTAGGCGGTTACCACTGGATGTTGTATCACATAATGTTATCTTCGTCTTTATTACTCAGTTATATAGATGATGTCTCACTCAATTAAGCAATTTTCTCCACTTCACCACCATTGTTCTACCACCCTATCAGTGATCTTCTCACTGGTAATAACTGCTATTTTGGTTTATTTATTCCCTCATGCTCTTGCTTTGGCCAGAGACTTGGCTGCTTCTAAATATTCTGTATATGTACAGAAATTACTAAGGCAGGAAATGGATAAGCACCCTTTGGCAAGCCCTCACAGCCATCAAGTGTCCAGTCGGGTAGGCGGGGTTACACAGCGAACCACTAGACTCTGTCAGCGCGTCTGCATCTATAGGCTCAGGCGAGTCTTCAGGGCCTTGCTAGGGGCCAGGCAAAGTGCCTGGCATGCCCCCGGGGCTGGGCAGTGTTCTGGGGTCGGGATGGAGGCCTGGCACGCCCAGGGACCTGAGCAGAGCACCTGGCACTCCCCAGGGACCAGACAAAGCATCTGGCATGCCCCAGGGACCAAGTGGAGCACCTGGCACACCCCAGGAGCTGCGTGGGGCTCTGGGGGTGGAGCGGAGGGCCTGGCATACCCCAGGGCCCGATCAGAGACCCTGGCACACCCCAGGGGTGGGGCAGAGTGCCTGGCACACTCCAGGGTGCCGGGCAGAGCACCTGGCATACCTGGGGGCTAGGCAAAGCACCTGGCATGCCCCGGGGACCAAGTGGAGCTCTGGGGCCAGGCAGAGCACTGGGCACACCCCAGGGGCTGAGTGGGGCTCTGGGGGCAGGGCAGAGTGCCTGGCATGCACCACAGCCTGATCGGAGCCCCTGGCATGCCCCAGGGGTGGGGCGGTGTGCCTGGCACACTCTGGGGACCAGTCAAAGTACCTGGCATGCCCCGGGGCAGGGTAGAGCTCCTGGCACACACCAGCCGGGTGGGGCTGGGGGGTGGGATGGAGCACCTGCCATGCCTCAGGGGTGGGCAGAACTCCAGGGGTGGGTGGAGTGCCTGGCACATCCCAGGGGCCAGTTGGAGGGCTGGACATGCTCCAGGGGGTGGGGGGTTCTGCCTGGCCAATCCAAGTCCTCAGGGCCATCCCCGGGGACTCCCAAACTCTGTCCCAATGCCACTCTGTGGGAGGCTCAGTCTAGGTCCTCAGGGCTCTCATGCAACCCAAAGGGAGGACACTCATACATGCTGTCTGGCCATCTTAGGATGTTCATTCTGGTCAGCAAAGAAGTTTTGAGATCAGCAAGTTAACTGAGCAGGGGCAATATTACAAGGGCAGGGAGGAATATATCTGAACTCAGATATTCACTGTCTTAATGATCTGCCTGGTATCAACTGTAGATAAAAAATAAAGGCAACCATGTGATCACCATGTTCTCACAAGGCAATGGTAATAAGAGGCTCAGAGCCATCAGGATAAACATCTGCAACCAAGCACAATGTCTATACTAGCACAAGAGTTACTACTGTGAGAATAATCTGGGATGAGTGGTAGATAAAGAAGTAGTTTCTATAAACCACAGCACTGTGGATAGCTGTGGCAGGCGGGTAACTGCCTTAGTGGTCCCATCACTGTGGGATGAACTATGTTCCATCCAAATTCATATGTCCAAGTCCTAATCCTAGTGCCTCAGACTAGTACCTGCTAGTATCTCAGTACCTGCATTAGAGCACGTGCTGTTTAAAGACATAGTGGGTTACTTAGCTTTCTGTCATTGTAGCAAAATACTTCTGATCAGCTTATCAAGAACAGAAGTTTATTTTGTCTCATAGTTCAAAATTTTCCAGTCCAAGATTAATGGTGAGGCTGGGGGACATTGCTTCTGGCTTCCAGTGGGCAGCACAGGAACATATGGAGGAGCGAAATATGCTCATATCACAAGCCCAAGGAGCAAGGAGGGAAAGGAATGGGCCAAAGTGTTGCAGTCCCCTTCAAGGGCACCATGACTCTGGAAATCTAAGAACCTCCCGCAAGACTGCACCTCCTAAAGATCCCACCACCTCCCAATAGCAACACATTGGGAACCAAGCCTTCAGCACATGAGCCTTTGGGAGACATTCTACATCCAACTAGGGCAGGTAAGTGACAATGAGGGTGTTAAGGTAGGTCCTGATTTGGTTGGTGCCCTCGTTAGAAAGGACTGGGACACCAACAGACACCTGGGATGCTGATGTCCAAAGAAGGCACGGCAGGAAGGCAGCCATCTGGAAGCTCATGAGAGAGCCATAAACAGAACCAAACATGCCTTGACCATGGATTTCCATACTCCAGAACTGTAAGAAAATTAACATCACTCATTTAAGCCACCCAGTCTGTGGTAGGTTGTTAGGGTGACCCTAGCAAATGAATACACCTTCTAACCTTTCACCTTTAAAATTTTCCATAGAAACTGTGTCCAGAAGCCACTTTAGAGAATCTGTGACAAAACAAGGAACTTACTCTAGACGCACGCGGTGGGTCTGACCCTCACAGAAGAGGACTGTGGTGAACAGCATCAGAGCTCTACCCAGACTCCGTGGTACTTTGCACTGTCTTTGTGCATCCCTCACCTCTCCTGCTTTAGTGTGCTTTGCTTACGACTCGAGTTTGGTGAGTCTTCTGGTGCACATAATTGCAGAGAACTGAGAAATTTCCTCCCTTGGCCCCATGCGTTGTCACAGAGGAGATGGGTATTTAGGATTACAGAAAACTCTGTGACTATGGAACAAGCTACGGAGACTGAGGCAGAAGTTCCTGCTCCGACATGAGCATAACCTGAACACTGCTCCTCCTCCCTCCTTCTCTCTATCTCTGTCTCTCACTCTCTCTGTCTCTGTCTTTCTCTGTCTCTGTATTGCTGTCTCTCTGTGTCTCTGTCTCTCTCTGTGTCTCTGTCTCTGTCTCTCTCAAACACACACACACACACACACACACACACACACACACACACTGATTACCCATCCAAATATGGTAACAGTCCAAGGAAGGGGAACGTAAGTTAACATTTCCTGGGAAAATTCCATGCCTAAAACAGAAGCTCTCACCAGAGAAAATTGATATGTCAATATATTCTGTTTTCTGACAAATAGAATAATTATTCCAAACATACTCTTGAAGAGATTTAGCTTCCAAAGACAACAAGGTAAGTGTAGGGTATAGATAGGTGGGTCTTTTGTTCATCTGATCAAAACAAACAGAAGGGAGACCCTTTGTTTTGCATGAAAATGGGCAGCTCTGCCCCAGAGACAACCAAGCCAAGGGCATTTAGCTTTAAATGCCTCCTCTTTGATGCTAAGAGGCTGTACGTTCTAGTGCACATTGACCTTGTTCTGTAGAAGGCCTTGTGGCTATCTTCAGTTTGGTCATTTCTCTTTCCTCAAAATCTTTCTGTTTTCTTATCTCTAAAATAAACCATCCTGGCTATTTTCTACTTTGGAAGTAAGAGGACAGGAGATGGCTTATCTTTATTTATTTAAAGATATAGATATATAGCGATATATATATTCCAGAAGCTGGAACCAACTCAGTTTTAACCCACAGCACAAAGATACAATAAGATATTTAACCACAGAAAAAAAGAGTCCACGGAAAGGGGAGGACAGAGACGGTATCAGTGACCACAGAACAAATTTCTACTCTGAAATAATGAGCTTGGCTAACTTCCAACCCCTAAAAGAAAATGAGGAAACGTGGCTTAGTTGCCTGGCTTTGGTTTCATAACAATACACGGTTCATAAATAAAGCAGTCACCCTTAAAAGCAGAGACCCCTCTGGAAACAGTGTTTCGGCCCCTCAGAGCACCTGGATCTGGAGAGGTCTGAGAGCCTCAGAATCATTTCTGCAAAGCGAGCTGAGGACGGGATAGCGGTAGCTACAGCCATCCTCCCTTCACTGGTGCCCGGGGACAGCCTGGTTGCCCAGGGACCAGAGAAGGAAACAGAGCTCTCCCATGTGTGCCACCAGGTCACTGGGAAGGCGCTATAAATAGGCATCAGACAAGCCAAAGCCCTGTGGCCCAGCTCACCAAAATAAGAGAAAGGAGAGAGACCAGTGGCAATGGAAGAACAACAAAAACATAAACTTAGGCTTCCTATATTTTTCCAATTTTTCTAACAGTTTCTGACAGCAAAGTGTGTCATCAAAATTCACCTCTGCATTTATGGACAGCAGCAAAAGATTCCCCTTGGAGTGGCTGCCAGCTACCACACAGTGATTTTCACTTCTGTAGAGGCAGCCCCTTCACAGCCTTGGGGTACCAGCACCTTCCTGCACACACACTAACCAGGAGCACACACACATGTCCCTCTTGTGAATTGTTTGCTGCTCATGAGTTCTCACATATCCTAACATAAGCTGCTTCTCTTTGCACAAGCAGGATGACAAACAGGTGCTCTGTGAGATTGTCTAATAGAACATTCCCCACACACAGTCCCTCAAACTACCTTTGAGTGGGGCTGTCTTTCTTTGGCTGTCCTCACAGACCGAGACCACCCTTCCATAAATCATAACTGGGCCTTTTCTCTTCATTCATCTGGCTGTATGGTCTTCTCCCAAAGAGCCATAGGCGTGAGCTAAGGGAGAGGCGCAACGGTGGTGGGTGTCAGTGCGGTCTGGGTTATTCACCACACAGGCTGTGTCCTGTGGTCCTGCTCGTGATGATCCCATAGCTGAACCACTTTATCTTATAACAGTGCTTCTGGGCCTGCTCATTCCTGCGACTTGATAGGCCCGGTAGAATCTAGTTCATGATGAGTAATTCCAGATATTGTGATCATTTAGTGTCCATGACCAGGGTCACTTTTCTGTCTGTCTGTCTGTCTCTGCCACAGCCTAGCAACATGCCAGGAGCTATTTTTCAAAAACGGTGGTACAGGTGAAGTAGCCCTGCTCCAGAATTCCAAGGTCTTCCATTGTGATTGTGCTTCTGTTTCTGAGGCTCACCACAAATTCCACTCAGCATCTGTGTGCAGCCCTGGTGCACCTGCGGCCCAGCCCCAGGAGAGGGTGCATAGCCTGCCCTGTGGCGGAGGTCAGAAGTGGCAGCCATTGCATCAGCCAGTGTAGAGTGCTAGTGCACCTTCAGAGCACAGAGAGGCCTGGAGGGCATTGTGCTCACTTCTATTTTGTTTTTTTAATTTAAAAAAAAAAATAAAGCACAAAAACATATTAACAAAGTGACACCAATTAGCATAAAAAATAGTACAATCACAACTAATCTATAGACAAGGTGGCATGGTCTCAACAGTGGTTATTGCTTTATCCATTGATATCTTCGAAGTGTAAATATATGAACCCATATACAGACATCCAAAATTAGTCAGACAATTAATCCTCTCAACAACAGAAAAAACACAAAAAACAAAAATCCAAAGACAAAAAACAAAACAGGAAAACAACAACAATAACAACAACAACAAAAAAACCACCAATAGTTGCTGCTTTGCATATTGATATCTTCGAAGTGTGTGTTCAGGATAACACATACAGACATACAAGATTGATCAAATAACCCGTCATCGATTATTCCTTAGCATTAAGTGATATAATACAATAGTAGAACCATGTTAGCCCTCCTGCATATATGTATATTCATATATA